>OU026158.1:13742284-13875371 GCA_907269105.1 Volucella inanis
AGATTAATAAATAAATCAGAATGCACCCTCAAATACAGAGGTACCTTAGATAAATATGGATAATGCATTGTGTGTTCCACAATTTTAAAAGTCAAAACAAAAAAAAAAAAAAATTTAAAGAAAGGCAATGACCCGAGAACAAAGCGCAACGCAAGGATGTTTTGCTGTAAGCCTCTTTATGTAGTGGAGTTGTATGTAAAAGACGGAAATGGTACATAGTTTCGAACGACTTGCAAGCAATATTAAAATCATTAAAAAAAATTGAAATCAATCAAAACAAACAAAAAAAATATACTGGGAAAATTCTAAGTAAGAAATTTGTCGCATCACATGTTTGCATTCGAGGGAGGAATACTAATAAAAGCAGATGGCGCACATGGCGCCGTCTTTATATACATATACAATAAATACATGCATGCATATGAATACGCCCAAGCGCACAAACCTCCATGTACACATTGTGAAATCCATTTAGAAAGGATAATATTTATGTAAAAGCTTTGTCGTGTCTGAGATTTTAAAAATACAATTGTGCTGCAAACGGGTGTTTAAAGTAAAAATACTATCCTTCTGCACATACGGACTGTCTGCTTATGCACATGTGTAGATGCATATATATCCATATGTACATTGTACACATGTGCATATACATGTTTAGCGGTTTAACGTAAATCTGAGAAAAAAAAAAAGATGCAGTGTGATGTTTTCGTAGGCTATCGAAAAATTGAATAAAAAACAAGTACGACACAGCGCAGCCAACAGTTATTTTAACACAGTAAGCTCAGGAAACATATTTTATTGCCGGAAACGGGCAGAACAGCTCCATCAGAACGAGAATAATATGAAATTTAAATCTCAAAAGGAAAAAGGGCTAAACAAAAAAGATTACAGAATCGACTCCATCTATTGCTTCATTGCCCTCTTAAATTGAACATACACATGTGTATCAAAACGTACGAGCGTACATATATGTACACGCAGTGTGCATTTTATATATAAATATGCAAGTAATTGCTCCACTTACTTTTTCTAATCATCTCTCTTGATTGTCTTATCGATGACGGGTAGTCGGCAATTAAAAAATAAATTAGAGGGAGGAAACAAAAAGTTCCTTTTTTGTAGTGACAGGGAGGCGCTTTTTTTTCCTATTACTCTAGGCACACATGTACATAGCACATATTATACGTAAAGTGGATTTTTTTTTTGTCGGCAGCTTGTGTTTGTCCTTTTGTGTCCACAGTAACTTATATGTTTTTCGCACGGAAGAACGGATCATAGGAATATTTGATTTTTGTTTTATTTTTTTTCTCTTTTATAGTAACATGCAAGTTGTCGGTTTGCAGTGAACATTATTGTGGTATTTGATAAGAATTTTAATTTGAAAAAAAAAAACACTGGTTTTGGAACACCAAAAATATTTCCTTGCTATAACAACCCGTAGCACACCCAATGTCCGCGAATTATTTTTGCAAACTGATTCGGCTTAAAATAACCGGAATGTTGATGGCAGTCGTCGCATTTGGAGTCGAAGAAGTAATGGTAGTGGTATTGAAGAGGGTTAGAGTTGAGAGAACAGTGAAGGCAGTGATATTGGATTTGGAATGAAACGGCAATACGAAAAGTTCGCATCACCACCACATGGATTGCATGGGTATGCTTGCGTTGCGCACAAGGCTGTGCATCTATGCAGCAACTCCTTGCTTGTCGAGAAAATGCAAACCCTATTAAGGGTTCTTTGTGCCCTATGATATAGGATATGAACTTTGGTTGAATTTTATTCAACTTCTCTGCGCTTGACTCACTATCTGCATGTGTATGAGCTTGAATGAGTGTAGTGAATCGATTTCTTAATGGTACCGGCTGCGTAGACAGGAATATGGGAAAGGATATGGAATGGAACAAAAAAACATATGACAAATACGAATATTGAATAAAATATATACCTATAACAACGAAAAAACAGTCAAACAGGTGTATGATTTTTCATTTTCTAATTGAATACCGCATTTGATGTGTGTACATATAATTTAAAAAGCAAATGGGATTTCGAATTCCATATGTAATATATTTAAATAATTTATGTACATATGTACATATTTACGTGTATAATATTTCTCTACAAGGATATGAATTTATTTATCGATGTAGGAGAGAATTTAGTATATCTTTTTCTACATATACCTCCTTACAGGCATCAGACATGTTTTTGCTCCACAAAAAGTTGCATTCATATCCATATTCATGCATTGTACATACAGGTAGGTCCTCTATTATTAAACACTACAACGCCCGGCACTTCGTGCAGTGTGACTTAAAAACATTGCACATTTGAATGAAAATAATTTCATAAATAAAAAAATTTCAAAGAATAAGCCAAAACAAATGAAATGAAAAGTTAACAAAATGACGGTTAATGGATAATCGAGACTACTGTACATGTTTGAGAGAAGAGAGTAGAGCAAAGAGAGACCGCGGACAAATGGGCTTACTGACTGACTGACTCCAAATGAAGTATATCCGTGTTTCAATAACGATGCAAATAGGCAACTAAGATTAAAATCGCAGGTTAACATTTAAATAATATGGCAATTTGTATTCTCTTCAATAAATTCCAAATTTTTATTAAGAAGCGCAATATTGCTAATATGGTAAGAGTAACTCCAAACACCAATGGAGTAAGGTTAAAGCCTAGATTGGTTAGATTTGAATTCTTTTCTAAAGAATCTGATTTGTCACCTAAAAAATCTGTGTATCACAAAATCAGTATTACGAAGCAAAAGAGGCACTACTCTTGTGATGAAACTGATAATATTTCTGATGGAGATTTTGAGAATTTCCCCGGGGATTAACATTTCTTTGAGGAAATGTTGCTCCTTAAGGCACTTAGACCCATGTATTCACATAAAATGTCTTCCGCAGTTTCGTCATCTTCAATGCAAAGATAGCATTCAGTTTCCTGAATAAGACCTATTTTGTGTAAGCGATGTAGATGAGTGTCGGATTAGAAATCTCATCAATTTTCTGCTATCATCCCTCTTGAGTTGTAATGTGGTGATTGAAAAGCTGAAACAAAGAGGGTTGACATGGTTCACCAAAGGTTTTACTCTAGTTTCCTATTCGCCAAAGAAAAGTAAAGCAGGGTTGTTGAAACTGACACAGAGACTAATAAACATTTGACTAACAAACAAATCATTCTTGATTACCATAAAACTAAAGGTGGCGTTGATAAGATAGACAAAAATACTCTACCTACTTTTGCAACCGCAGTTCACAAAGGTGGCCGACATATAAAACAGATTTATTATACATTATATTAAATGTATTCTTGGTAAAAATTTTATACACATAGAAGACAACGCAGGAGTTGAAGGGCCGTCAAAAAGAATAGTCTATAACATCTGTCCACCTAAACTTGAGATACGATTTAGTGCGTCAAGTGCACCAAGCGCAAAAAATACATATGTATATACTCGTTTGTCAGCAATATTCTCAGAAAGTATTACAGAACTGTGCTAGTGACGTTGTAGAAATTATATTTTTAATAGGATGTCACCCTAAGGTCTGCTCGGCTACTGTTGTCCACAAAACAGGGTCGGTAGCTAAAGGTTAATTGTTCCAGATGACTCACTTTTTGTTCCATTGCTGTGATATGACTTCTTATTCTATGTCCACTATCTGCTTCTTTAATTTGTTTACTGAAAAATTCCAATACTCATATATGGGCACATATCTGTTACTAGTCAATGGAATAAGGCATATTTTCAATACACATCGGAGGATGTTTCTTTCACTTTATGTACTGTTACTAGTAAATTAATTGCGAAAAATTATCACATATAAATTGATGAATCTTGCTTGCTCAGAACTATTTTATGATGAACGAATTGATTTTCCGGTTCTCCGAGTCGGAACAGAGCATTCAAATAAAGAACTACTCCATTGTACCCCTAAGTTCATTTTGTTGACATTTTACCAATCTTTTGAATAAATATGAGTAAGCGCATCTCTTTCGCCGAGAGCGTCGCAGGATGTTGTATCACTTACGTCAGCATACTTAAATGCTTAGCAAAAGTGTAGTGCCCCGTCTCGACGCCTGTAAGCCCGTAGTCTTTTCCACTGAGCGACAACAGCAAAGTTACTGTCCTCTTAGAGACATCAAGAAGCATCCGTTCGGTCTGCCGGTAACTTGGGGAACCCTGCAATCTGCAGTTTTGCCCATATGAAATCCAACTGTCAATGAAAACTTTAATAGAGGACACAGTCAGACCTAACGTAAGTTTGGGTCGTGAAAAACTCATCAGAGCCTTGCCTAGCAAGTTCACGGGCTCTTCCAATTCCCGTGATCCCATTGTGACCTGGGACCCAGACAAGTCTGAGTAAATTTAAAATTCCGGCTGCGTTCAGTGAAGTCTTATGTTCACGAATTAGCTCAGAAGTCGTAAGACGGTTAAGCAAGGCTCTAGGGACTGCTCTGCTGTTGCTACAGTTGCAAATGCTTTTCCTCCTCTACCGGTTCTTTACAATATATTTTTTTTAAGTATTTTTTTTAATATCAACAGATCAAGAAAGAAGAAAATATATATAAAGTATAATAATTATAAATTGTCTTATTGCTAACAATGCGAGATTTCTTAAATCTAATTTAAATTATCTTAATGCTAACAATGCGAGTTTTTTAAATCTAGTTCTGGGTAATACAATATCGAGTTGATCATAAACAAGATTAAATAATCTACAACAAAACGTAACAGGCTCATTGGTGGAGTGATGAACTTCAAATAACAATGGTCTGGCCCTAAGAACCTTTTGGGGGCATAAATACAAATTAGAAGACACCAGTTTTCGTCCTCCAGAAAGACATCAGTGCCATATCCTAAATCGGTATTGGAGCCATCCGTAAAAACCCGACTACATTACTTTCCTGGCTCAGACTCTGGCCGAGAGATTGAGCACAGGGAACGTTGATTTCGTATTTTTTTTCGCAGAAGAAGTTCTGGTGTCATTGCATCAGACGTCATGTCCATAAAACCCGAACCAGTCGCAGCCCAAGCTTACCAAAGCTTCAGTGCGTTTCGTACCAAAGACCACCTTTGTTATCTTTATAAACGGAACCTGGTCTTAAAAGTGCAGCTCATGATCTGAATATCAAGGGGAGGCTATTCATCAATGCGTCTGGAGAGGAACCAGGCGTATTAGGCCTATATCAGCTGAGACAGACCCTTTTCGGGCAATTCCAACAAAGGTTTGCTCTTTAAAATTAAAATTAAGGTTTGTACATTAAGATTGAAATCTTTTATAATACTTAGTACTTTAGCTATGTAATACAAATGCATAAATTTATAAACTGAAAACTTAAAAATTAAAAAGAATTTATTTTTTCGTTTATATCCTGGCAGACGGGAAAGAAAGGGGTAGAAAATGGAAGAAAATTTTCGAAAGACGGATAGGTAGAAAAGAAAGAAAGAACCATAACATAGATGGAGAACTTTCTAGATTTTGAACCTTCTTCGATAACCTCAAATCATGTAAACACCTGTATGTGAATAATCATAGACGTGATTGCTATAAATTCAGCTTTAATTTAGTGCCTTAATATTGTAAAATGTTTGTGTGGTTACAATTGATAGAACTTATTCCTTCGAATACAATAGCTTTATTCAATACAATTCCAATTCACAATTTGACCGCCCTTTTACTTTTCTTTATCTTTTAGTGATAATCAATCAATCTAGTATTTCACACTATAAATTCAACTGATAAACTGAACTTTCAAACCTTGGGGATGCCGATATTTATACTACATTGACACCGGGGACCCTCGACCAATTCGTCAACCTGCAAGGCGTCTTCCACTGGCAAAGCAAACAGAAATTGCCGAAATGGTGTCGAAAATTAAAGTTGAGGGACAGTTTATATCACAGGAAGGAGTAAGGACGGATCCTAAAAAAATCGAAGCTGTGAATAGTTGGCCTGCCCCCGAAGATAAAAGCCAACTGAAAAGCTACAGGAGGTTCGTAAATGATTTTTCTGGTAGCACCAAGAGCCTGCACTAACTTACGAAAAAAGGCCGACAGTTCAGGTACTCTAAATAATGTGAGAAAGCATTTGCATCTTGCATCTTGGGTTACCCCACACCAGGAAAAATGTTCATCTCGGACGCAGACGTTAGTAATGTTGGGGTCGGAGCTCTAGTCTCCCAAGTATATGATGGTCAAGAGAAAGTTGTTGCATATTAAAACAATGTACTCTCTAGACCTGAACGGAACTACTGAGTTGCTCACCGCAGGCTTCTGACTTTGATTCTGACTACGAATCATTTCCATAAGTACCTACAAGGACAAAAGTTCATTCTTCGGACAGACCCAGAGCTCTGAAAAGGCTTATTCAATTTAAGAACCCTGAAGGCCAATCTGCATTATGGATCGAGTTACAGGGCTACGACTTTGAAGTACAACACCATAAGATAAAACTCCACTCAAATGCTGATGCCCTCTCTCGTCGATCGTGCGGAGCTAAACGAGAACACTGCAACCGTAAAGAAGTGAAATAACAGGCCACTATGATCAGAGCGGAGCCTAGGTAGGGTTGGAGTATAGATGAAATCTGTTCCTCCCAACAGGCAGGAAACAATATTGGCCTGGAAGTAACACGAGGAAAGACTGAGCTCGCATACGATATCGGACCGAAGCCAAACTGTGAAGGCATATGTTACTCGCTTTGTGTGCAAAATGGTTTGCTGAAGAGAAAGTAGGAAAGTGGAGATGGAACAACATCTCGAATGCAACTAATCGTGCCATGGTCCAGAGTCAGCCAAGTAATCTATTAAATAAATGACGGAATCACAGGAATCCATTTGGGAATAAACAGAATGACGAGAATTGGTGCAAAAAGTGCATAAGTTGTACGGCTACCAAATGCCCAAAAGTAAAGCCACAGGGACATGATCAACAATACAATGTTGGAGCATCATTCGAACAACGAATAGTCATCGACATCGCTGGACCGGTTCCCGAAATATTTAATAGCAATCAGTACACCCTCCTGGTCTTGGATTATTTAAATAAGTGGCCAGAAGTATTCGCAATCACGAATCAAGAGACTAAGACCGTAGCTGAGCAGATAGGCAATAATTGCGTGAGCAGTTTCGGGGTCCCAATGCAGCTGATTAAGGGCGAAACTTTATATTAAAAACCTTCCAGGAAGTGTGCCAATACCTAGGAATAAGAATGACAAGGAAAACGCCACTACACCCAAAATCTGATGTAATAGTCGAGCGATTCAATATGACCTTGAATGAGTATTAGTATAAGGTCGTCCGCAGCTGCCAGCGGGACTGGGATCGACACATAGCTCTATTTTTAATGGCATACCGAAGAGCTGTCTCCACAGTTTAACAGGATATATGTCATTCCAGATCGTATTTGATCGAACAATTCGGTCACCAAATGAAAAGAAATTTGGTTCGCGACCTTCAGAGCCCAAGGACGTAAACGACTATGTAAATTGCATGAAAACACCCGAGAGAAAATCAAGCTGGCGAACAGCCGCATGAAAACTAGGTATGACGTCTAAGCGAAATCTTGCGGCTCAAATGAAGGATACCTGCTGTGGGTGTATAATCTTCAACGTAAGAAAAGCAAATCACCAAAATTGCGACGGGATTAGGATGGTCCATACGAGGTGATATCCCGCATTAAAGATGTTGTCGACCGGATCCGAAAAACTGAAGGTGGTCCAACTGTATAGAATGTGTTATTTCAAAGGAACGATGAATGCCGAAGTTGTTCAAAACAAACAACGTTAGAGAGGAAACAGTGTGATATCCGTTTGAATGTGAACAGCGTCATCTACATGGTATTTAAAATTCAGGAGATTTCAATATTTAAATAGCAGAAGACTTAAACATTGGAGAATGGAGAATTTTATCAAACGTGCTTGCAAAATGAAAACTTGAATGGAAATATTCTCAAAAGAAGTCAGGGTCCCCTAAGATATGAAAGTCAGCTCTAAAGTGGAATTTAAAAAGTGTAATACGAATAGTGATAAACTGGTTTAAGTAAAAGGGTTGATTAAAGAGATTGAATTTTAAGTTGTGATTGTATTGAATAAAGTGATTGTATTAAAAGCAATGAGTTCGACCATTTTGCTTTCTTTGCTATTGGCAAAACTCTTGCAAATTTCCAGAGCTGTGGAAAAGTTGACGTAATTTTGCACCAGTTGATTACATGAGCCAGATGGGAGACCATTTCAGGTAAAATAAGTTTAACAAATCGTAATCATATCCTACTTTTCTTTAATTGTTTTTTAATTTTTGTTGGTATTATTCATTTATAGTTTACTTATTCTGTAATAACTAAATTGTAACTAAGTATATATTGTAACTAGCAAACACAATTGGGCTGAAAAGTCAGTGCCGTTTTATAGTAAAACACAAAATTTTTGTAAAATTCAACTTTATTTATCAATATAGTTGCCTTCGAGGGCGATACAATGATTGAAACGATTTTTCAATCTTTCGAAACCAGTTTTGTAGTACGATTTCAGCTAAGCCTCAAAATAGGCCTCTGTTTCGGCGATTACTTCTTCATCGGTCGTAAATATCTTTCCGGCGAGAATTCTTTTCAGGTCTGCGAACAGGTAATAGTCGCTGGGGGCCAAATCTTGAGAATACGGTGGGTGTAGAAGCAATTCGTAGCTGAATTCATTCAATTTTGCCATCGTTTTCATCGACTTGTGACACGGTGCATTGTCTTGATAAAGCAGCACTTTCTTTTTCTTCAAATTTGGCCGTTTTCCTGCGATTTCGTCCTTCAAACGCTCCAACAACGAATATAATAGTCGCTGTTGATAGTCTGCCCGTTTTGAAAATAGTCGATGAAAATTATTCCATGTGTATCCCAAAATACGGATGCCATAACCTTGCCAGCCGACCGTTGAGTTTTTGGTAATTTTAAACGAGGTTCGTCGCCTGCTCGCCGCTCAGATGACTGCCGACTTGACTCTGATGTGAAGTGATGGAGTCAAGTTTCATCCATTGTCACATACTGACGCAAAAATTCGGCTTTATTTCGGTTGAACAGCTTTAAACACTCCTCTGAATCATCAACACGTTGTTGTTTTTGGTCGACTGTGAGCAAATGCGGCACCCACTTTGAACAGAGCTTTCGCATGTCCAGACGCTCTTTTGATATCTTCAGAGCCTCAGTTATCTCGATCAACTTCACTTTATGGTCATTCGTAATCATTTTGTGGACTTTTTTGATGTTTTCATCTGAAATAGCCTCTTTTGGACGTCCACTGCGTGCATCATATTCGGTGCTTTTATAACCATTTTTAAATTTTTCAATCCACTTTCGAATGGTTCGTTCGGCTGGTGCAGAGTCCGGGTAACACTTATCAAGCCATTTCTCTGCATCAACTGCATTTTTCCCATCAAAAAGCAATGATAAATCAACACACGAAATTGCTTTGGATCCATTTTTTTCACAATAACAAAAGTTGCTTCACTCACAACACTATATCTCGAGAACTAATCGTCAGATAGCTGTCAAATTTATACACGTATCTTTTGAAGATTGGTACTGAAATGGTGTGGATTTATTTCAAGTGGTGAACTCTATTAGAAACGGAGTTTTCAGCCCATGTATTATTACAAAGTTATAAGATTCATTCTTACTGTACGAGATTAAAATTAGAACAATTAATTATATGTAATGAAATATATGATAATGTAAAATATAATATATGTAAAAGGGTAAATGTAAAACATTAGTAATCCACTGCATTACCAATAATAATGCTAATCCCAGTATAAAAGTTTATAATTAAGACCTAGTATATTGCAGACTTTCTGGGGATAAAAAACAATAAACTTGATAATCAAAGGAAGCGGACGCGTTTCATTTTGCTCCGCCTTTTTTAATATTAATTTGTTCGTTTAGTGACCACAATACTTTTATCGATTTTGATGGTCCTTCGAGTCCTTACGATTGGTAGTAAATCAATCAACGTGTGTGATAAAACTATAATATAAGATAAAAAAAAAAAAAAAAAAAAAACCGGACATTAACTTAAAGAAGACAAAAGTGAAGAACAAAACTGCATTAATTTTTTTTTTTTAAGGTGCAAATCGGTTTCCCGCGTCGTGCAATTTCTTCCGTTTTTTTTAAATTGTGTTTTAAAAAACATAAGACCAACACAAGATTGCAGTAAAATCGCAGCTATAACCGTCATCTCCGTTGTTCGACCATTTTGCCGTTCCAGTGAACAGTTCTGCTCACCGTTGGACTACTTTGCAACCGCACATCCACCGTTGAGTCCGTTACTACCGCAAAGGCTCCGTTGCGATATCTGCTACAACTGTGCGACATACATCTTTGATACTGTTTCGATTTCAAATCAATTTTCTGCAGATCTCCGACAATTTAAATAATCTAAAAGATACGTAAGTTGAAATACATCTTCATTTTAATTTTTTTTTTTCTTACGAGTATTTTTTATTTTTTTTATTTTTACTTGATTTCAAAAATGAGCACTGCCCTTAAGCTCCAAAAGAATTTGCTAAAGCAAATTACAAAGGATTGGGAAAATTTTGGAAAGAGATCCCCGAAGGAGAGGACAAAAAACTACATCTCCAACAGGATTGCCGTGCTGAGGAAAATTTCAAGATTAGTACCCAACATAACACCGATGGAATATCCTCAATTGAAGCTGGAAAGGGAGATGAATTAGAGGAAATCTTCGACAGTATTAAAGACAATTACCTGGACTACAAGCAGCGCTATTAGATAGCATGGATAAACTTCAAGAAACAGTTCAGACCCCGGTAAGTGATAATATAAGTACCTCGAGCGATAAGAACATCATTCGATTGCCGAAAATAAATTTACCAGTCTTTTTGGGGGAATATGAATCCTGGAGATCATTTAATGATCTTTTGTATCTTTAATACATACAAATAAAACATTAACAGAGGTTGAGAAATTGCATTATTTGAAATCTAGTTTGGGCGGTGAAGCCGAGCGTCTCCTTCAACATTTAGTCATTGACAACGGGAGCTATAAATCAGCATGGGACATTCTCACATCTCGCTATGACCATAAACGGGTCCTTGTTAATGCACAGCTGAGAATCTTTTTTGCACAAGACAACATTAGCCACGAGACCGCTGCATATCTGAAAAAATTGCTAGATACATCAGTGGAATGTCGACACGCTTTGAAAAATCTCGATGTACCGGTGGAACACTGGGATGTTATTCTTATCTTTTGTTTACTGAAAAAACTACCCACAATAACACAACAATTTTGGGAAGAAATGCTAGGGACAGATAAGGAATTACCAAAGTTTGAAAGTTTCACAGAATTTTTAGAAGCGAGGTTTAGGACATTGGAGGCAGTTGGTCAGCGGGAAGATAACAAAAACAAAATCGTTTTACTTGAAGCAGCATCAAAAGGGTCCGTTCAGCTGTAAAGTGTGCAATAAAGGTTTCATTCACTGCGTACCTACAACCGGTGAATAAAATCAGCATATGCGATAGTTGTCTGGCATACAGTGATGCAACCCAACAGTGTCCCAGCAGACACCGATGCTACTTTTGCCACTTCACCACTCCCTTTTACACATTAACCCCCCTTCACACTCACAATTGAATTCATACACAACAAATACCCAACACTACACAACACATGCAGCGCCTAGTTCGGTCACCACCACCCAACACACATACACCCCACCCAATCCCATTTATCTACAGTACACTTAAACGCTATCCCTTTTCAGCCCACACAACAGGTCAACACTTTTCACGCAGTAGAATCCCATGTAGACGTGTTACTCGCAACAGCGCTGGTGAAAGTAAGATCCTCTTCAGGTATAGACGTTACACTCCGCGGATTGATAGATCCGGGCTCAGAGGCCACCTTTATTACTGGTCGGGCAGTCAAGAGATTAGGCATGAAGGGAAAACGGACTTTCGTAGAGGTATCCGGGTTGGGGAAGGTCAGCAGCGGAGCTTGTCACAGCTACGTTGACCTTAGGTTTGGGTCTTTGTAATCGATCTATGAAACCAGCACTTGAGCCTTAATATTCGAATCGCTGACTGGCCTTCTTCCGGCCCACGAGCTAATACCAAGGCAGTGGAAACACATACATGGATTAACTCTAGCTGACCCGACCTACTATAAACCCGCCGAAGTCGATCTGCTATTGGAAAACGACATTTACTCCGAGATTGTACTTCCAGAAATCATCCGTGGCTAGGAAGCAAAGTCACCCATTGCGCAGAATACGTCACTTGGGTGGATTTTGATGGGTAAAGTACAAAAACCCAGTCGAACCACAAGGAGCTTCGTTCAAGTACTTGATGTCCGCCGGCAACTCCAACGTTTCTGGGAGATTGAAGAAACACTCTTTAAAGCTCAACAAACATAAGAGGACAAAGTATGTGAGGAGCTCTACAAGGCAACGAAACGTTGGATAGCGGACGATACGAGGTATCGTTATCATTTAAGGAAGGGAGCAGACCTGGGCTTGTACCCTCGAAGGAAGGAGCCTTGCGTAGGTTTGCTCAACTAGAACGACGATTCAGGTATGACCCTACACTACACTTAGAGTACAAAAGGTGTATAAAAGAGTACTTACATTTGGGACATATGAAAGAAGTCGAAGTCAGCAAGGACGAAGTACTCAAAACTCCTTATCACTACTTCGTGCCGCACCATGCCGTGTCCAAAGCATCCAGTTCGACGACAAAACTCCGGGTCGTCTTTGATGCTGCAGCCAAAACTTCAGACGGAACTTCGTTGAATCAGCATTTAATGACAGGACCTATACAACAGACGGATATTATTGAAATTATATTAAGATGGAGAAAACATAAATATACCTTTACAGCAGATATTGAGAAAAATAGGCAGAACCGTGTCAACTCAGCCGACTCTTATTACCAGATGATTGCTTGGCGTGACTGTGATATCAATCCAATCAAGGTATATCGCATCCAAACAGTTATGTTCGGTACAAACTGTGCACCCTACCTTGCCATTCGATCGCTCAATCAACTGGCTACTGATGAGGAGCACAATTATCCGTTGGGCGCACGAATAGTGAGGGAAGACACTTAAGTAGACGATCTGCTGGAGCTGATACTGTTGAGGAAACAGTGTTGAGGCGTGATGAAGTTAACAGTTTGCTGGCCGCGGGAGGGTTCAATCTGCGGAAATGGGCAAGCAATTCGAACGAGGTTTTGGATCAAATACCTGTAGATCAGCGGGAAGTTGCCTTTTCTTTGCCCTTACATATCCCAGATCACGTCAACACTCTAGGAATTAAGTGGTTTCCAGTAGACGATAGACTTTCTTTTCAGAACATCCAACTCGACGGTGCTGACCCAACAAAAAGGACAATTCTATCCACCATTGCTAAGGCCTTCGATCCTTTAGGATGGATTTCATCCTGCATCGTCAAGGGCAAAATTTTGATGCAGAAACTGTGGCGTAGTGAGCTGAAGTGGGACGAGCCTATTTCATTGGAGTTAATGAAGGAGTGGAACGCTTTTCGTGAGGAATTGCCGCAACTTGAAAAGTTCTGTATCCCTCGATGGATCCACACGCACAGTATTCTTAAGAAACTAGAATTACACGGTTTCAGTGACGCATCCGAGAAGGCATACGGTGCCGCTATATACCTTCGAGTTCTCGATTCCAACGACGTCATCTATGTACAGTTGCTTATGTCCAAGACCAGAGTCGCTCCAGTAAAAACCCAAAGAGTGCCACGACTAGAACTCTGTGGAGCTGTTACTCTTGCAACATTGCTGGATTATACTTCGAAGGTTTTAGGCTTTCCAGATGTGAAGAAATATGCGTGGACGGACTCAACCATTGCGTTATCGTGGATTGCTGCTATTCCAACTAAGTGAGCCACCTTTATTAACAACCGGGTAGCTGAAATACAACGACTGGTGAAACCAGAAAGCTGGAAGCACATTCCAAGTGAAAGGAATCCTGCGGATATAGCATCCAAAGGAACAACGCTTTCTGCCTTACATGCTAACAACCGACGAGCTTAACTACAAACGAGGAGAAACGGTCAATTAAAGCTCACAAGGGGATGCAGGTAAAAAATGAATTTTATACTCTTATATCAAAGCACTGTAATCTTATAAAACTTATAAGGATCATAGCGTACTGTCAACGATTTATAACAAATTTACGAAACATACCTGAGTCGAGAAAAGGTAATTTACTCTCTCCAGTCGAAATTCATTCTGCCACAATGTTCGTTGTAAAGCTTGTACAAGCAGACATATTCACTCCCGACGTGAAAACCAAAGCCAAAGCCCCAAGCTCGCTCTGCCCTTATACGGAATCTGATGGAATCTTGCGAGTCGGAGGTAAATTACAACAGGTGGATCTTCCATTTCATCAACGACACCCAATCATACTTAAAGGAAATCATCATTTTACAAAACTTTTGATTGCTGATGCTCATCTGCGAACGTTTCATGGAGGACTACAGCAAACTCAGCATACTTGCGCAACAGGTACTGGATCCTGAAATTTGAAAATTGTGTTAAGGGATATTTACATAGCTGCACCATCTGCTTTCGGTATCGAGCTAAAACGTCGCACCAACTGATGGGCAATCTGCCGGCCCCAAGAATGCGCATCTTCCAACCATTTACACATTCCGGGGTCGACTACGCAGATCAGATCGAATTGAAGTCATGGAAAGGACGGGGGGCCAAAACCTTCAAGGCGGTACTTTGCCATTTTTGTGTGTTTGGCTACCAAGGCGACCTTACTACAAACGCATTCATCGCAGCCCTACGACGATTCACAGCAAGAAGAGGATTTTGTTCGCATATATTTAGCAATAATGGGACGAACTTACTTACTTACTACCGACCAACAGCACATATAAAGACGACGAATTAATTTAATCGCTTATCATCTCTTACAAAACATACACAATAAAAATCAACAATAATAAATGTTCATAAAATATATTCATACAAAATTCAAAATGCCGACGGCAAATCACAAAACTCAGAATGCCGACGGCAAGTACAACACACAAAATTCTAAAATTTATTATTTTGGTACAACACATAAACAAAACCAAACCCATTTACACACAAGCAAACACATGCGTAACCATTTCACTCGCACACAATTTCGTCGCGAATCGAAAAACCAATACCCAAACGCGCCGTCGTTTTATTATTTTTTTTTTTCATACTATGCACTTATTTTTTCTCACAAAAAACAAAAAAAAAAATATATATATATATATATTTTCACTAATGCCCTTTTTTCAAGTTTTTCTTTTTTCTCCAGGTACAAAATGTACATTTCGCAAATTGGAGTTCAAGGACAACACGACACTTCACGAGAATCCAAATCGTTTACAAACTTCCAACACGTACTAAGATCACGAAAGAGAGAAGAAGAAGGATGAGCAACTTTCATTGGCATATACGATGCACAGTTGCAACAACAATGGCCATTGACCCCATAAGACATATTCAAATATTTGTCAATTTATTGTACTTTAAATTACCTGGTCAACACACCATGCTTACAATTTTCAATATCGCCATATTTCAGAGTTTGAGGAAAACCCTTTATTTCTTTTATTTATTTTTTTTTTTATTCGACACAACACAACACTTACTGTACACATTATACTGGTTCGGCAATCAACACAATAAACATCAATAACAAAGATGGCTGTGGGTGATCGACAAGGAAAGCACCAACATGAAGGCAGAGACACTTTACGAAATTAAGTGTCGAAACACATTGAGATCTATGTTCACGGCCGGGGAGAATATTCGAGATGAAAATTAGAACAATTAATTATATGTAATAAAATATATGATAATATAAAATATAATATATGTAAAAGGGAAAATGTAAAACATTAGTAATCCACTGCATTACCAATAATAATGCTAATCCCAGTATAAATGATTATAATTAAGACCCAGTATATTGCATACTTTCTGGGGATAAAACACAATAAACTTGATAATCAAAGGAAGCGGACGCGTTTAATTTTGCTCCGCCTTTTTTAATATTTAATTTGTTCGTATGGTGACCAAAATCCTTTTATCGATTTTCACTTACTGTTTTAGCTTTAATAAATTAAATAAATTAACTAAATAAATAAATAAACTAAACTAAATGAGCAACCTGAAGAGTACCAAGAGCTATCATTACATCTACTAAAAACAACGGTATGGTGTGGTTTATGGACTGGAATCATTTCTTCAAAAATGAGGCAAATCAGAATGTTATTATCAATGGTAAACGTTATCGCGCCATGTCAACGGACCTTGCGCTTCCTGAAATTTAAGCACATGGTCTCGATGAGCTCTAGTTTCAACAAGACGGCTCTACGAGCCATACAGCGCGTGAAACAATGGACTTGTTGAGAAATCATTTTAGTGAGCACTTAATTTCACGTTTTGTTACGGTAAATTGGTCGCCTAGATCGTGCGATATCACACCTTTGGACTATTTTCTCTGAGGATATGTAAAGTCTCAGGTCTGCAGGACTAAGCCAGCTACGATTGAAGCTTTGGAAGTCTACTTTACTAGTGTTATCCGCGAGATACCGGTTGCTATGCTCAAACGTATCGCCCAAAATTGGTCCCTCCGAATGAACTACCAATGTGGCCAATATTTACATAATGTTATTTTCAAAAAATAAATGCCATGAATTGTTCTTGTAACGATAATAAAAATTTTAAGTTCGCTTTCAAATTTATGTGTTTTATTTTACATTCGAAATCAAAACTCACGATGAATCACACTATACATCTTCCGAGCCAATTTTTACCAAATCCTACCCTTATCCAGACAACTTAAGGGCAGAAGTGGAAAAACAAATTGGGAAAATGCTCAAAGATGGTATCATATGACCATCCAAAAGTCCGTATAATACACCGCTATGGATTGTGCCAAAAGATCCAACGCAACAGGTAAGAAACAATACAGACTTGTTATTGATTTTAATAGATTATACGCAATAACAATTGCAGACGCTTACCCTATTCTAGACATAACTAACATGCTGTCGAGTTTAGGGGAATGCAAATATTTCACGACGCTTGATCTAACATCCGGATTCCACCAAATAAAAACGAAAGAGAGCGATATTCCAAAGAGAGCATTTTATACAGCCAATGACAAATACGAGTTTACTCGATTACCATTTGGTTTGAAAAATGCGCCCGCTATTTTTCAGCAGATGATCAACGATGTTTTAAGACCTCTAATTGGGTAATGTTTTGAAATCCGAGGTAGATTTCTTAGGGTATATCATTACTCAGAAAGGTATTCGAACAAATCCGAAAAAAAATATTAAAATTAAAAAAATATCACCTCCACCAAACCTCAAAGATTAAAAAAGTTTTTTAGGTTTGAACTCCTACCATCGAAAGTTTATTAAGGACAAAATAGCAAAGTCTTTGACAACTTTACCAAGAGGCTTAAATGCCTCCCTTAAAGAAAACGTTAACCCCCAAATTTTAAATGACATAAAAATACCCGAGAAACATATTCTATTGTTACATTAAAACTACAAAAACAATTTTAGCAAATATAAAACTAGAATAACGCATAGAGTTGTTACTGATATTAGTAACGAAGGAAATAAATTAAGAATAATTCAGGATGGGCACAAACGCGCTCACAGGAACTATAAAGAGAATAAGAACGAGATACTGGAAAATTACTATTTTCTTTAAATGTCGACATAAGCCAAAAAATTTGCAGAATCTTGTCGGGACTGTCTCTCTAACAAATACGACCAACACCCCGTTAAACCAAAATTACAACCAACCCTAATTCCATCTTACCCACCGGAAATTCTTCATATGGACATAATTGAAATAAAAAAGAAAAATTTATTACGTGTGTTGACAAATTTTCCAAATTTACAAAATGCTTTCACATTAAAAACAAATCTGTACTCCATATTATAAAATAAAGTAATAAAAATACTTCATTTCTTTACTGTTCCAAAAGTACTTGTCACAGACAATAAAAGTAGCTTCATTAGCTCCATAATACAAAACTATATTGAAAGGCTCGGAGTAACTGTATATCTAGCTCCTCCAGAAAAAAGTGAAGTGAATGGGACCGTAGAAAGTGTCCTCTCCACCATCATAGAAGTGATAAGGTGCCTTCAACAGGAATACCCGGACTACACAATTAAAGAAATTATTAATATAGCGGTGGATAGATATAGTAATTTAATTCATTCCGTCACCAAACAGAAGCCCGCCGATATATTTTTTGGAGGATCCCAAAGAATAAATTATCAATTAATTGGATAGAATCAGTCTGGAAATGGCTAGCAGGCAATCCAGATGCCACAGATTGGGATAACATCCTTTCAAAAAGCAATGAGATAATTAACAACAATAGCGAGCAATTCCAGATAAATCAACACTTAAGTCAAGTTAGTAACACACTAGTAGAACAATACAATAGAATAATCGAAGAGCTAAGCGCAGACAACACCGGTAAATTTGAGCAAATACTCTTTAACAAGCTTGGATTGTTAAAAGACGAAATCTGAGAAAGAGTTCCATAGGACAACTCGCTAAGAAAGGTATTGTTAACTCAAATTTATTGAATAAAGCAGAGGTAGCCGACATACTATGTATCAAGAACAGAAACATTTTTATTCAAAAACGAACTTTAAGTTATCGAATATTCGGAACCGATGATGCTGATCAAGAATTCACTACTCTTATGGTATATGTAATTTGCTTACCGCAAACAGACGAAATGACTTTCAATAACATTATAATCTAATTAACGGTTAGTAATGGCAAAAGAATTTTTCTCAACTTTACCAACTTATTTACATCCCATTCACTGAAGTTTGATATCAAGAAAAAATGCATGGAGATAGAAAAAACAAAAATTGCAAAAGAAACCATCTTCAAGAACTCGCTTAGTACTAAATGGTGAAAGGGCTTAGTGTGACTATCAATTTCAGAATAAACAAACAGTGGAACTTTTAAATGAAGGAACCTTATTTCTAACAAATTATTTCGGCAACCTCACCTATGGTTCGTCATATAAAAGCCTTAACGGCACTTTTGCTATTAGCTTTCATAACGAGTATATCGAAATCGATAATGTAAAATATACAAACTGGGAAAGTATACCGTACCACATTTTACCTCCTTTACTGCAGAATAATCTAACAAAATGCGACGTAACATTAGATTTTCAATACCTTCATAAGTTACATCTGGACCATGTAATAATACGCTGTTACTAAGCTCAGACTTAGCCATCTTGCTAATTAGCGTTACCTTTAATCTGTTGTTAATTTTCTGTCTAAAGCGACAATATAAGCACAAGGTCATTAACACCAAGTCCAAGATTCCCATTTTTGATCCCATTAAAATAAACCTTTAATCTGCGGGACACAGATAATTAAGAAGGAGGGAGTTAACACATAATTCCTATAGCCTACCGGAACCCCATTTCCTTTCCCAGTCACTGTCCCACACATTTCACAAATATTGTACTTCAGACTCGTGCGTGCAGGAAATAGAATATCATATTAACCCATAGAAATCAATCAGTTTTGTGAAACTAGTGTGTAAGCAAAACAAATCATTTTTGTCAAACTAGCGTGTAAGCAAAATAAACTTATAAAGGCAGGTAACAAATAAAGTTCGTCGTGCAGTGTTCGACAACAAGTGGAATAGTTGTGTTTTTTTTGGTCCGCATACGACCCGAAACCATAACTTGCATACTACGCAACCAGTTTTAGTAAGGGATGTTTTGTCATCTTTTTTATTGCTTGTGAATACGGCACAGGCACAGGTCCCAGAAGTACCCGGTCTGACCAAGGGTATTGGCAGCCATCAATAGTGAACATTGTCAGTGAATTTGTGAAAATGGAGAAAATTGGTCATCGTTATGTGATACAATACTTTTATTTGAAGGGCCTCAGCCCAAGCAATATAAAAGCTGAACTGGATTCTACTCTGAGTGAGTCTGCTCCTTCGTTTACAACAGTAAAATTTTGGGTTGCTGAGTTTAAAAGAGGCCGTACGAACTGCCAAGGGGAGCATCGCATATTATTTGAAAATTTGGACATGAGAAAGCTGTGTGCAAGATGGGTGCCGCGTTTGCTCCCACTTGAGCAAAAACTGTGTCGTGAATGGCCAAAATTATTGAATTTAAGTTTGAGTTGCTACCTCATGCACCCTATTCGCCTAATTTAGCCCCCTCGGATTATTTTCTGTTCACAAATTTGGAAAAATGGCTCAGTGGTAAAAGATTTTCCAACGATGAAGAAGTGATGTCGGCAGTTAATGACTATTTTGAGGAGCAAGGCAGTTCTTATTATAAAAAGGTATCGAACTTTTTGAACATTGCTAGGAAAAGTGTATAGTATATATTCCAAAATTTTTGTGTTTTCTTTGTTGGGTCCGACGTCATATGTCACAGACGATTATTCAGTCAACATGGGAATTTGCTCATTGAGTTAATTGTGTATATGTTTGTACATAGGGATATCGTTTTTCTTATTTTTATTTTGTTTCTCTTGCTAGGTTGGTACATGTATTGTAAAAGAATATTTTGTTTTGGCGTTGCTCTTCGTGTATACAATGCGATAGACAGTTGGGATTCCACAAAATTGGTTTGTTTTGTTGTAAACAAACATAAAAATAAAAAATTTCATTCTCAGACAGGACCGGAGATAATTTTAAGGATAGGGGTGTTTCGTGGGAGCACAGGTAGTGGACCACAAAAACAATATAAAACAGATAAGTTAAAACATTTAATTAAAAAGGTTTTTAAAAAATATATATTTTTCGGAGGATTACCCTCTTTATTCAGATGTGACTTAACAATGATTTGGTAGGTTCTGGGATTGAATTCGGCGTTACTGGGATTTTCGGGAATTCGTTGGTAATTCAGACTTGTAGCATTTTTTTTTGGCACAAGTGGTTTTTACTAGGATAAGCAGGATAAATATTGATATTGCAGTTACCAGTCCAAAATTAGTAATCGAGTTTATTTTTGTTTTTGCTTCAACGACATTGATGACTTGTGTATTGTTTAGGTGAATTTCTTTTAGCATTTCGAGTGTCAGAATTTTTTCGAAAGAGTCTGTATTAAATTGTGGCTGTAAGAGAGCTAGAAGTGGTTTATATCGGCCTTCGACGAGATATGTTGTGTTTCCAATAATGGCTGAGGAATTTTATATTTTTATCAAAAATGTACCAGTGAAATTAAGAAGATCGTTGTTGGCGAAAATTGTTCCACTGAAGTTGTTTAGAAGGATGATTCCGGGGAGTATTTCTTCGATAGTCGGTATGTGTTGATTATTGATTTTAGTGCAATTTGAAGGAATGCTTTTAAGGAGATTGGGTATGCACGATGTTCCACTTATATTTATAACTATATATTATTGCTATTACATATAGATAAAGCAATAAAACTTTTGCAGGTTGACTTTATACCATAAATTTTGGTTTGACTTTTCGAAATATTTTCATAATTTATTTTCACATGGTTCTAGGCTAGTAGTAAGTAAACTAAGAATGTAAATAATAATAGTATTGTTTGTAGCGATTTTATGTTTGCAAACTCTTTGATTTCATTGATTGATTCATTTGGGAATATCTCACTGTCTAAAATATTTTTTATTTTATTTAATTCTGTTTTAGAAAGCAAAAATGAGTTTATTATCTTGCTTTTTGCCCAATGTGTGGCATACTCTACGTTTAATAGTTCTTTAGTTCGTCTTTTAGTAATTTCATTTTGTTTTGAATAATATTAACAAGGTCTATTTAAAATATTCTATTGGTTTTTAGTTTGTTCGGGGTTTCGTTAGTAATATTGTTTAATTTATTTATTCTTTCAATTGAAACTTGTTATTTCTTGCTTGTTGTTATTTTCGACTATATTATTAATTTTTCACGTTCTTAAAAACGTGTAAGTCGTCATGGTCAGGATTTCCTGCTATGCATTTCCGTGCACTCCCTATAAAATTCAGTGAACATTTTACTCGTAGGTTTAATTCTATATAAAAGGTTTTGCATTTGGTACAGTTCATGGGAGAGGAAGTGATAGGTCGGGTATTTTTTATTGATCTTAGTACTAATGCATGTTGATATTTCATCAATTAATTTTTCGTAAATATCTAGGTCTATTTCATGAAATAATTTGAATAAGCCGTTCTGAAGCTTCGCGGTTCCTGTCCTTAATGCTATTGCTTGTGATTTACTTTAGTCCAGGATTTCCAGTTCGCCGTATGTAACCATGGCGGTAGTTAGTCTATTGGGGAGGATTATAATTTTTAATATTGCTTTTATGAACTACTTTGATTGGATTAGTATTAGGGTGTTCCTATCTTCTTTCACTATTTCCTTTCTGTATTTGGGAGCAAACGACTTGGCCGTTTATTGATTTTAACATATACCAGGGGAATAGGTTCTAATTGGTTGTCGTTTTTTATTGTGGTTTTTTAGATCAGCTTCTTGTTTTTCCTAAGTTTTTAAATGTTTTCTTTCCTAAGTTTTTCGAATTGAGTCGGGTCGGTACTTACATTTCTTCTGAAAAATAGTTCTATTGCTTTCTTTTCCGTAGAGGAGTAAATAGAGAAATTGTACTCGCAAATACTACGCCCTAGCAGTTCTTGGAAGTTTCTGTGAATGCGGTCGTGAATTTCGAACAGGGTGAAATGGGTCCATAAACGGAACTAGTATAAGGAGATGCTTTGTAAATTTGTATACCTAGCTGATCTTGAATGATCATGAATTTGAGGGATTCGGAGTTCAAAGATTTTTCGTTATCTATTACCATCATCTCTGTTAGTCCGAAGGAAAATAGTAATTCTCTCAGAGGCTTCTTTATATCTTCTGTTGCCCTAGATTGAAGAATTTTAACTTGGGCATATTTAGAGAATTTGTCTATTGCCGTAAGTACTAAATAGCTTTCAGTTATGTAAATGGGTATTGAGGAATAGGGGTATCCTGTAATAATGGCTTATTAGGGTGTCTATCGTATTTATTCCGTTTACATACTATACATTGTTTTGCTTTTATTTTTAAATTCATTTTAGGAAAGTAGAAATTTTCAAGTAACTGTGGTTTGTTCTCACGGGCACTGCGATGAGCGTTTGTGTGTTTTTAATATTTCCTCCTCCTGGTCTTCCTCCTTTTTTAGATCTTCAACCTTGGTTTGGACAAATCTTTTTTTAAGTATAAAGTTTGTATTTCTTGAATCTGTCCCAAGATCAGTTCGGTAGTCTTTACGCCGTTTATAACGAATGGATTAAGATATCTTCTGAATATGGATATAACATTTTCTTTGGTATATGTCGGTTGAATGAATGTATGCCTTAGGTAATATGGAAAGGGGTTTTCCAATTGATAGTTTTTTTCTGGATCTATGGAAAGAATTATTTGTGTCTTGAAAGCATTTATTGGCGCTTCTGTGCAAGGAAGGTGTTCTTGTGTTTTGCCGGGTTTGTATAATATTTCGTAATTATACTCTTCAAGGAAGGCTTTCCAGCGCTTCATTTTGCTGTTATTATTCTTGTTACTTAGAGCGAATATCAAAGGTTGGTGATCTATTATTATTTTCACCGTAGATGAACGGTATAGGTAATCTCTCAGGGACCCTAGGGTTTAGACTATGACCAACATCTCCTTTTCGTTGGTAGCATATTTTTCCTCGGTCTTGCTGAGGGTTCTAGAAATAAACGTGATTGGTTTTGTGGTCCTGTTTAAGGACAGCGCCAATAGCAAAGTTTGAGGCATCAGTAGTAAGCTAAAATTCTTTTGTGAAATCTGGATATTTTAAAAGTGTATCTTCTGACACTAATGTAGTTTTTAATTTCTCGAATGATTCCATTGCTTTAGAGTGAGTTTAATGATGGTTTTATTTGAGGCATGTTTAAACAAACAGCCCCCTTCTCCTCTAAGGAAGGTAGTAAGTGGCTTAGCCACCTTGGCATAATCTTTTATAAACCGTCTATAATAGCCGGAAAGGCCAAGGAAAGATCGAAGGTCTCGTAAGGTTTTGGGGCAAGGAAAATCTGAAATAGCTTTTACTTTGGCTGGGTTTGTTTTAATTCCCTTTTCTGATATTATGAAGCCGACTTCGACTTCGTTCTTAAAAAACTCGCACTTATCGAGTTGGATTTTAACATTAGCTTTCTTCAATGTTTGGAAAATTTGTTTGATGTTTTGAACATTTTTTCCAAAAATGTTTGTTCATCTTTACCGAAAATAACAATGTCGTCGATGTAAATAAAACAGGTTTTGCCGATATGTTCGCGAAGGATGTCATCCATTGCACCTGGAATAAGGAAGGCGCGTTCTTAAGTCCGAAAGCGAGACGGGTGAATTCGTATTTTCCATGGTTCATGGAAAATGCAGTTTTCTCGATATCAGATTCTTTAAGTGGAATCTGATGAAAACCACTCTTAAGGTCGAGGACAGTAAACCACTTGTTCTGTCCGAGTTGAGAAAGAATTCCATTGGTTTCCGGAATCGGATAACGATCTGCAATAGTTACGGCGTTCAGCTTTCTGTAATCTATAACTAACCTGTATTTTTTTTACTCCGGATGTATCGGGTTTTTGTGCCACGATCCATACAGGTGCATTATAAGGGGACTTTGGTTACCTTTTAATACCGTCATCCAAAGGTTGATTGATTTGTCTCTCGACTTCATCTTTCAAAGACATGGGATATGGGTAATTTCTAAAGAAGACATGAGTTTCGCAGGATGTTCGTATTTCTCCCTTAACGTTAATCGTGAAGGTAAGCTTTCCCTTGGATTCTGAGAAAAGATTAGGTACGTTGTTTATGAGTTCATTTAGGGCGGATTTTTGATCAGGTGTCATACGGTCAGTGCGCAAATTTAGATTGTTTACGGATTGTGAAGGTTGTTGTCTGATTTTTATTTTAAGGCCATTCTTAAGTTCCATGTAATCGTGCTCCAGGTAGACTATTGCAGATATTTCCTTAAGACTATCGTTGCCCAATATAGCATGGAAAGACTTAAGTGTTGGTAGAAGGAAAAACTTAATTTTGGGATCTTTTAATCCAAACAGGTTGGTTTCCACATAGTGAGTTATCTTGACACTGCCTTCGATGGAGTTAGCGTAAAAACATTCTTTATTCTAGGATGAGTTACTTATAAGGGAAGGTTGGATATAATTTTTCGTGGACAATAAGACAATGAATATTTATTTAGTCTAAAAAATTGACGTCAGTAAAATCAAGTGTTTCGTTGACGTTGGGGAGCTCGGGTTGTTCTATCTGTTCGTAATTGTCAAGAGTTTCCTCGCAATTGTTATTTTCTGACTCGAATGCCTCATTGTATTCTAGGAGTTCGGGTTCTATATTCTAGTGAGGGACTGGTCTATGTGACTGTTGTGATTGCTTGAAGTGAGTTACACCTCTCTCTTGTTGGTTCTTTACTTGTGCGCTGGGACCTTTATCTATAGGCTCTAGCTTGGGTTGCATTGGAGTCGCAGAAGGATTAGTAGCTCGAGGATTGTACTGTGGCCTGAAAGTTTGTTGATTATTATTTTGAAATTGAGTTTTTACTTGGGGGTAGACTGTTGGTTTTGAGCGCGTGGTATTGCTCCCTGCGAGCTAGGGGCTTGCTGTGGATATGAAATTTTCCCGATCTGCTGTGATGGGAAGTTAATTGCGTGAGGTCTAGGCGAGGCATGGTTGGGATTAAAGGGTTTTTTGTTCGCATTTTGGTTGGCGTGGTGAGTTCCGAAGCTCTAGTTCTCATTCGCGTATAGCGAGAAACCTGGGAAGGTTGCCCTTCAAGCCTCTAATGAATGCATCGAGGGCTTTGTTTTGATATGTTTGCTTGAGGAGTCACATGGCCTCGTTGCCAATGTCAAGACAACCAATCTTATTAAGGATAAGTGACAAGTGGCCATATACGGTTTGGTAAAACACCTCTATTGCATTATTACCTTGAACGAGGGACATGAGTTGGTACTCAAGGTTACCTAAGTCTCTTTTATCAGCATAATGCATGACAAGACATCTACAGATACAACCCTAATTCATTGGAGTGTTGAATGACTCTAAGGCTACATCAGCTTTGCAATCAATTTTGTTGCGTACGACCCTGAGGAAGCCGAAGTATTTGCGAAAATTTTATCCACGCTTCGTTTCCATTAAATGAATTCACTGCGATTGCCATAGAATTCTCTCAGGCACCTGACTACTTCCGGTATCTTGTCTAATTCGTAAAGGTTTTCTCTGTGTTCCTGATGGATGATCTGGTCTTCACCAGCCAACTGATCCGCGTTCGTGTGTAAAGTTCTTTGAATTATATTGGGTATTTGTTTTTCCAAGACGCGATTTGTAATACTTGTGATTAGTGATTCAAATTCTTGAGTTGTGCCAGGTTCTTGATTTTGCCGTTCGGCTCTGGAAGAAATACATTGAAAGGAGCTATTGTGGCTTGGCTCATTGTTCGATTCACGCGATGTACTTGGTACAGAGGTAGGAAGAACAGTTTCGGCTTGTGAACCTTGGGTGGTAGGACCAGGTTTGTTGATAGTTACTGACCTTGTTGTAAGCATGTTAACTTAATTTAATTTTCTCGAATTATCAAAGCAATTCAAAAAATATCAATGTTAAATTTGAAGACGAGTTAACTCACTATAAAACAATTGTTTGTTTTTGTTTAATGAAGTTATACAATCTTAAATCTAATTTCTGACATATTGGCGCTGACAAATTAAAATTTAAATTTATTTTCACTTTTTTTAAAATAATATTTTTTTTTTCTTTTTTTTTATACAATATGTTTAAATACGATTTTATCGATTTTATTTGGAAGTTATTCTTCAATTTAAAATAGTAAATTTCTTTTGCACTTTAGTATATTCTTTTTATTATAAAGCTCAAAACTAACTTACATTCTACTTTTAACGGCTCGCGATTCAATTACGCCAAACGGAAATAAACTCGTTCACTTTAGCGACTTGTACTCCTGGGTCTCTGCTCGGACGCCAGTTAAAACATTTAATTAAAAAGGTTTTTAAAAAAATATTACCCTCTTTATTCAGATGTGACTTAACAATGACTGATTACTACTAAAAATTTAACTTATCACCTAACTTATTCTAATGTGGAGCATCGTAATCGTGAGGGAATGTGTGGGATCAGCAGATTTCGGTGTAGGAACACAGAGTGGGTTTCAGGTGGTGGAATCCACTGTGGTAAATGATGTGCATGGGAAATATGGAAAGGTGTCATGTGCTGACTTATGCACTGAAATGACAAGTAAATCATGTGGAAGAAGAATGACCGGATGCTCGTGGAGGTGTTGTCTTGCACAATTCTTAGGTGTTTGGGGAAATCACCGAAGACAAAACAGGAACACTGTACAAAAGGATATGGTTATTTTTAAGGAGGAAAGGGGAGGAATTGGAATATTGTATAAAACAGGAATTTTGTACAAAAGTATAAGAGTATTTTCCAGGAGGAAAGGGGAGGAATAGGAACATTGTACAAAAGGATAAGATTATTTTCCAGGAGGAAAGGTCAGGAATAGGCTAAGAAGCCAATATGTGAAATGTGTTGCAGGATTTGCCAAATCGGAGGAAGTCTCCCAGGAGGGATTGCTGCAGCAAGCAGATAGGTTGGTCCAACTAAAGGACAAGGCCAACGAATCGCTGCAAGGTGACGAATTGGGAAGGAGTTATCTAAGCTATAAAGGATTAATATTTCGAGGCGGCGGAAATATTCCGTAAAAGGATCAATGTTTTAAATAGGGAGAAAGAATTGAACGAGGCACGTTCGTCGCATGAGGAGAAACTCCAGGCGGAGGGTCGGCCGATAAATGTGAGCCTGACATTGCCAATGCAACAACACGACGTAAAAAATACCTGGGGAGAATTTGATGGGTCGTTGTTGAAGTAGATAGGGTTCAGAAACCGGTTTGGGGCGGCGATCCACGACAACGCGGATATACGTTATCTACGGCATATAAATATTCATATCTGAAGAAATCGCTGACAGGCAAGGTGGCCAAGGCCTAAGCGAATGCCATTTAACTAAAGACAGCTACCAAGAGGCATGGGAAAGGCTGAACCAACCTTACGAAAAGCCATACCATATTAGCAGGGAGCATAGGCATCAATTTGAGAGGTTGCCGGTGTTGGGTGAAAGGGCATCATCAGATGAGCTACAAAGGATGTCAACCGTAACTCACGAGACGATCCGTCAGCCGAAGGCGCTCGGATTAACATTACAACATTGCGATATGGTGTTCATACACGGATTGCATGATCGCTTAGACCAGGAGACTAGGAAGCAGTGGGAACTGCAACCATCAGCGAAGTTTCGAAAATTAATTGAAATGTTGGAATTTTTGATCACACAGGGGCAAGCCTTGGAAAATACGGGAACCATCTGGAGAAACCGTGCGGGGACAAGCGGGTCTTCAGGAGCTGACAGCAGGAGAACTTACCGGAAAGAATCGGGGACAACTTCACGCACAGGAAGTGGAGGACTTCACCCAATAAGGAAGCAGTGCGAGGTATGCAACAAGGAGCATCCACTCTATTATTGCCCGGAATTTATTTTTTATTGCATTAAATTTAAATGCTCGGAGGGATTTTGTATACAGGAGGAAAATATGCCCAAATTTCCTAAACAAGTCGCACACAAAAGAAGCATGCACAGCAATTAAATGCCGAAATATACCATGCCAAAGGGATTCACTGATGACAGCATGCTTTGCTCGGTAAAACAGGAGATGCAGTATGTGTTGACAATGAGGGCAGGTCATCCAGGAGGGGAAATTATTTGGACAAGAAAAAGAAGGATTGACTAAGCGTGCCGGGGAAGAGAATGAAGATTGATCAGGAGCACAATGAGGAAGTGGGTTTAAATATGTTATCAGAGGAAAAAATAAATGTAATTAATAAAAAAATAGAATTATTTCGAAATGAAGGATAAGGAATAATAATGTAAATTTAAATTGGTCTAGGGACAAAAAAAATTAAAAAAAATAAAGAAAGAAAGACAAGTGTGCACAGTATTGCGATGAGTTTAATTTTTCTTTAGAGGGGAAGCTTAGTTTTATGCCTACAATAATGATAAGAATGGAGAGTAATGAATGTAGTTTTGGACCAACCTAATCTGATGAGTCACAAATTGTTAAGAGAGCACAAGCTCACCGCTTTATCAATTACAAAAAGAGCGGTAGGTATAGATGGGGAGCCATTTGCAATACGACAAAGAATAAGAGTAAAGGTTTTTTCATGAGCCACAGAATTGGTTTAGGAGGAAATAGAGGAAGTAATTTGGATCTTTTCAAGAGGTTGGCAACCAACAATACCATCAGCCACATTGGATCCACCACAAAATCCATCTGACATACCATTAGCGGACCCGGAATTTTGGAAACCAAACCCGACATATGTATTGTTTGGAGTTGCGAAGATTATTACATCTGTTATACAAAGAAATATAAATGAAACTTCATTAATGAAAACTTCATTAGGAATAATCATATGTGGAACACATTCAGGAACTATGGATGATAAGGCAGGAATTCAATATAAGGAAGAAGACCAACTGGACGAGTTGCTAGAGAGACTCTGGCAACAAGACTAAACCAAATCATGCTCTAAGCATATGGAGGAGGAACTAAAAGTGGAAAAGTGTTTTATAGAAACACATTCAAGAGATGAATCAGGAAGATGCATATTTATTATACCAATAAAACAAGAAACTATTGGGTCTATAACTTAATAAGATGACGTAACTTGTATTATTCCATTAAAATTATTCCATTGGAACATGCGTTGGAAAGCTATTGTCATTGTACGTCATTTCAGTATATGTCATTCATTTGAAGCGTAAACAACAATAATTTTTTTTCACTCAAATATGTCGAACTTTGTGCCTGAAAAAGTGTTTTTGCGGGGTGTTCTTCTTCATTACTTTAATATGAAGAAAACTACTGCCGAATGTCATCGTATTTTGGTGGAAGTTTATGGTGAACATGCACTAGCTGTTCAGCAGCCATTTCAAAACGTTTAAAAAGAGCTGGATATATTCAAAAGCAAGGAAATTGGGTTTCACATGAACTCAAGCCGAGAGACGTCGAAAGGCGGTCTTGCATGTCCGAAATGCTGCTGGAACGCCAGCAAAGGAAGTCATTTTTGCATCGGATTGTTACTGGTGATGGATCCATTACGACAACCCCAAGCGCAAAAAATCATATATGAAACCCGGCCAACCAGCCAAGTCAAAGGCAAAGCTGACTATTCATGGCGCGAAGGTAATGCTCTGTATTTGGTGGGATCAGATGGGTGTGCTGTGTTATGAGCTGCTAAAACCGGGTGAAACCATCAATGAACAACGCTACCGAACACAATTAATCCGTTTGAAGAGAGCAGTAGCCGTAAAACGCCCGGAATGTGCGACCAGACACGAGGCAATAATTTTCCATCATGACAACGCTCGGCCCCACTTTGCTATTCCGGTTAAGAAATATTTGGCAAACAGTGGATGGGAGGTCTTACCCCACGCTCCTTATAGCCCAGGCCTTGCCCCTTCTGACTACCATTTGTTCCGGTCGATGCAGAACGCCCCCACTAAAATACGGTTCACATCAGAGCAGAATATCAAAAATTGGCTTAATTCATTCTTGGCTGCCAAGCCGGCGCAGTTCTTTTGGGATGGGATCCACAAATTGCCAGAAAGATAGGAAAAAATCGTAGCTTCAGATGGGCAATACTTTGAATACTATTGTAAATGTTTTTCTTAAATAAACGTTCAAATTTTGGGAAAAAAACCGCACGAATTAAAATATACACCCAATAGGAAGTTCTAGAGAGACGGTATTGAGAAGTTTCTTATATTTGGAAAAATAAGAAGAGAATTTATGAGACAAGGGTTAAAAATGGGACATCTTGTCTTGGCCTTTGTGTGGCCAATTAAGTGAGAAAGTGTATAACATACCACATCATTGTATCCCTAAGGATAATCAGACTGTTTACGATGCAAGTTGCAAAACGGATAAGGGACTTTTGCTCAATGACATACAAATGCTTGGGCCTAAATTACAAAAGATTTGCATGAAGCTATAATGCTTATAAAAAGACAAAGTCGCAATATACGCGGATATTCGGGAAATGTTTAACCAAGTGAGACTTGCAAAACAACAATGGAATTTACAGCGGATATTTTGGAGAGATAATGCAGACCAAGGATTGAAGGAATATTGGCTCACAGTTGTCACATTTGGATTAAGAGCATCACCATTTGTTGCTGTTCGATCATTAATTGAAATCGCTAGGAAGGTGGAAGAAAACTTTCCAATAGGCAATAGAAGAGAACTTCTATATGGATGATCGTGTAACAGGAAGCTACTCAGGAAATTCGGCATTTAAATTAGCAAAGGAAATTGATACTATTCTGAAGGGAGCTAAATTTCAATTGCATAATTAGAGGTCAAATAGCAAAGAAAAGTGAGTTCAGAAGCAAAAAAAACACTGTTATTTTCTGAGGAGGAAGGTACAACCATTTTAGAGCTGAAATGGTTGATTGAGCGGGACTGATATACTTTCGTAGTAAAAACCCTAATTTCAATGGAGTCATTTCAAATAGGAGAATAGTAAGTAATGTAGTACAGCTTTATAACCCCAATGGATATACACTTGCGGTCATAAAAACCGCACCATATCAAAATGATTGAAAAATTGTTAATAACTACGATAATAATTTTTATAATGAAATGTTGAGTACTCCGCAGTAGTTTATAAATATTTCTATCTAATTTCCATCTGTTTATTGAATGTTTGAAAAAAGATATTAAGAAAGAAAGAAAAACCAGTTAATCAAACGATACATTTTTTATGTATGTGTGTATAAGATGTTCAGATATGCCACTTATGCCAAAAAATTATCAATACCGAGTTGCTCCTCCTTTGGCGGCTATAACCGCTTTTATTCTAGAAGGCATCGAGTTTACTAGAAGTTCAGTAATATCACTTGAAATTTCAGTATTTCATACATGTTCCAGAACTTCATTTAGCTTTTTTTTACTCTCTGGTTTATGTTCAGCCACCTTACGTTTCATTACATGCCACAAGTGTTCGATTGGGTTTAAATCTGGCCAGTCTAGTCTGGTAATTCCGAGGTCATCAAACGTTGTCTTAAGCTGAAAATTATTGAAAGACTTTAGTTACTTGTCTGCTCATTATTCATAAAGTAGACATCTAGAAGTTGATTTATAACACTTTACTTACGAATTTGTCGCGGTGGCAAGGTGCAGAATCATCTTGAAAAATGCACTTGTCAGTATACGAATGATGCTGTTCAATTGCTGGTACCAAAAATTCCCTTATTACTTCTCCATACTTTTGAGCGTTCATAGTTCCATTAACAAAGTGCTAAGGGGCCAAAACGTAAAAAGAAAAACATCCCCAAGCCATCTGGCTTTGAGGAAACTTCACTGTTTGACTATGCACTCATCTTTGAACCTTTCACCTGCTGACCGTCGTACGTATGGCAAGTTGTCGGCACACAACAAATTAAATTTACTTTCATCGAACCATATTACACATCGCCAATCATCCTGAGACCAAATTCGTACGAGCTTTTTTCATTTTTGTGGTTATTTCCCGTTGCCGTCGGCGTATGGTTTCGGCGCTTAGATCAACTTGATGAAATTCACTCAGCTCTGTTCTTATACGGACAGCACTTTTAAAGCAATCTTTCATGCTAATTCGTTGTAGTACATTGTCCGTCTTCTGGGTTGTTTTACGTTTTGGTCCCGAGCCTTATTTTCTTTCCAGTGGATCCAAATTTTCTTCTTCATCAGTCGTACGATAGTTGAATGACAGCATCCTATTTTAACCGCAATCTCACGATAGCCAAGCCCTTCTTCGACTAAAGTCAAAATTTGAACTTTTTCGTTCCGAGTCAGTTAATGATATTTAACAAACATTTCACTTTTTTTACTTGTCATCGTAACAACTCAATTCAAACTGATTTTTTTTGCACTGAATACGAGGCCGAACTCGCTATGAGGAATACCCTTCATAAGTATGGGAAAGACCCTTACGATCTGATATAATTAGGCATTTTTTGAGAACTCATTAGGTGGTGCAGTTTTTATGACCGCAAGTGTATATCTCCGGTCACTATAATAAAAAAAAATATTAATACAGAAGTTATGGAGACTGAGGATTGATTGGGATGAAAGACCACCGATTGAATTGGAGAATCGATGGTTGTAGTTTTGGAATTCAATTATATATTTGGAAAAGTTTAGAATTGATAGATGGCTAGGAACGGGAAAATTCAAAAATACTTTTGAACTAACTTAACTAACTTATTGAATTTATTATGTTTATAGCCTACCTTCCCTAACTCAGCTTCTCAGCTTCTGTTGTTTGCTGTTTGTGGAAATTATTTCATTTGTATTTGTTGAAATTAACAACATGAAATATTATAACGCCCACCTTAATATAAACTACTACTTTAAATTTTGCTTATATAGGGTTTTCCAATAGGGACTTGACAACTTTGAATTTAATTTGTGAACGCACTCTTCCACTAATCATCAAACTGTCACTGTCAATTTATTCAGTAAACTCAACGTTTTCATCATGGTAAAGTACACTAACGAGCTACGTCTGCAACCGATTTGGTTCTGGAGAAGATGCGCCAAGATAATGAATTTCATCACAAAATCATCTTCAGTGACGAAGCTCATTTTTGGCTCAATGAGTTCGTCAATAAGCAAAATATGCGTTATTGGTCGGGTAAAAACCCACATGTACATCATACATCACCACTTAATCCACAAAAAATAACTGTTTGGTGCGGTTTGCATGCCTTTGGAGTTATTAGGCCATATTTTTTCGTCGACGATAGCGATGGTCACGTTACTGTGAATGGTCAGCGTAATTGCGCCAAGATCGGTGAGCGTGTTATCTCAAGACATGGGCCAGTCTATTGTCTGCCTCGTTCGTGCGATTTAACGCCGCTTGAATATTTTCTGTGGGGCTACGTTAAGTCATTGGTTTATGTCAACACGCCGACGACGTTGGAAGCGCTCAGAGCCAACATTGAACGCGAAATAGCTGCCGTTTCGGCCGAAATGTGTGGCCGAGTCGTTGAAAATTGGGTCCAACGAATCGACCGCTGCAAACGTGCCTGCGGTGGCCATATGAACGAAGTCGAGATAAATGTTTTGATTGTACTTCAAGTCAATAATAAAGTTTTTGAAATATCTCAAATGGTTTGCCTTTTATTTTAAAAAAAAAATTGTCAAGTCGTAATTAGAAAACCCTATACTTTGTTATGAACGTAAATCTATTACTTTACAAAATTTAATTTGTCAAACTCTTACTTCCTCTAATGAATTCTTCTTAATAAAAACATGAAGACGAATTTACGTTTTCTAATCAAAAACCTTTTTCTGCATCCATCCCTAAAATCAGACAGGTTATGAACCCAGATCGCTTTGGAAAATACAATTAATTAAATTTGTGTAAATATTTTAAGTCGAAATGACTACGTTCACTGGAAAAATTCCATTATTTAATGGCGAAAATTATTACACATGGAAGCCACAAATGGTGGCTGTTTTACACAAGAACCGTCTTCTTAAAATTGTGCAGGGAGAGGAGGCAAAGCCTTGTGCAAGGAGAGGGGCAAAGCCAATTTCAGATGTTAACAAAATCGAAGAATGGAAAATCAAGGACATGGATGCCAGGTGCTAGCTAATTATAGATATGGAACTAGTTCAAGTCTTTCTTGTGAAAGCATTTTGCACGTCGAAAGAACTTTGGGATTTTTTAAAGGTCACCTTTGATCGCAAGATTACTCGGCAAAAGGTTCAGGAATTCCGTAAGTGAATAAATTTTAAAATGCATGTTGACGAAAATATGGAACAATATCTTATTAACTTCAATTCAATTTTAAATCGGTTGCGAGAGATGGATGCCAAGCTGGACGAAGAGTTGCTGGTGATGTTGTTGCTAGATGGATTGTCGGAAAGCTACAGGGACATCTAAGCTACTTTCGATGCGTGTCATCGATTTCCGGGAATGGATTTTGTGCGTTGTAGACCCTTAGAGGTGAGCGATAAAAGAAAATCCACAGCTGAACGTAAGGATGATGCACTTAGAGCCAAAGCTCAAAGAAGGAAGCCTCATGAACAGCAATAAGGTATGTCAAAACCCACATACAATTGCAATTACGAAAAGGAACCAGGCATATCAAAACCTAGTTTTAATTACAACTGTCACCGATGTGGGCGCAAGGGGCGTATGAAGCGCGATTGTAGAGTAAATATTCAACAAAAAGGAAAGCTACGACTTGTTGAAAATGTTTCACATGAAGAAGGTTTTAATACGACAGAATTAGTACATATTAAATCATCCAAAGAAGTTTCACACAAAGTTTTTTTGCTAAACAATAGCGTAGAAAGATTAAATTGGTTGTTAGACAGTGGAGCAACTTCACATATGTGTCGCGAAAAATTTTTTTTTTCTTAATTTAGACACAAACTACTCCGGACAGGTGCAGGTTGCCAATAACAAATCAGCAATTGTTGAGGGCACATGAACAGTTCAGATAAATATAGTAGTAAATGGAGAAAAGAGACCTATATGTTTTTATCGTACATTATATGTTCAAACTTTAAGGAGCAACCTCATATCGGCAAGCAAGGCAACTGATAATGAATGCAGAGTTCTTATAGAAGGGGGACGTGCACACATATTTCGAGGTTATAGGCTATTGTTGGAAGCTGTAAAACGTGACGGATTGTACTCAGTGATACTAGCATCAGAACAAAATACATGTAACAAAGTTGAGGAAGGAAAAAATCTTTTAGAATGCTGGCATAGGGGATATGGTCATTTGAAATTTACTTGTCTTCGTAAATTAAAAGAACATTCGATGGTACAGGAACTGCCAAAGTTCGGGAATAATAATGTGTAACATGCATAAGGGGTAAACAATCGAATCTTCCATTCCATTAAACTGAAAAGTGCTTAAAGCAAATCTTAGAAACCGTACACACAGCAATATGTGGCCCGATGAATACCAAAACAATTAACAAAAATCTCTATTTTGCTACGTTTACACACGATTATTCTCGCATGGCTCTCGTTTACTTCTTGCGGCAGAAGAGTCAATAGTTGAGTGTCTTTAAAAGGTTCAAGCAGTTAGTCGAAAATGAGACAAACCACAAAATCAAAGCGCTTAAGAGTGACAACGCTAGGGAGTGGTTGAAAGAAGAGTTTTCTCAGTATTTAAGTGAAAACGGAATTAAGCGTCAGTTGATTGTTGAGTACACTCCTTAGCAAAATGGTGTCGCTGAACGCATGAACCGCACATTAGTTGAGATGGCTCGTTGTATAATGATTAAAGCAAACCTTCCAAAATTCCTGTGGGCTGAATTGATTCATACCGCGGCCTATATACGAAACCATTGTCGTACAATATTATATAAACAAAGAACGAATAAATAAATTTGGACAGGTAGGGTTCCTACTGTTAGCCACTTCCGTGAAATTGGGTGTCGTGCTTTTGTACTAAAAAAACCCTTGGAAGATCAAAGTTGGACCCGAAAAGCGATGAGTTTGTCCTTATTGGTTATTCTGTAGAGTAGAAAGCATATCACTTGTGGAAGAGAGGAACAAGAGACATTATTAAGAGTAGAGACGTCCGTTGTTTTAGTTCCAGACAGACTGAGAATGAAAATAGTAAATTTTACGAATTCATATTTAGCAAGGAAAACAAATGCAAAAGGAAAATGTTTCAGAATGTTTAAAAAAAAAATCGGAAGGGAGAAAAGAGTAAATGAGAATGAAGAGGACTATATAAACGGTAATGCGAGTAAAAATGAAGAAGATGGAAATATAGAAAGGCATTCGCAAGAGAGGGAAGATATAAGGAACAGGTTAAGACCACGCTATACATCGAAAGATGTAGTTGAGTTAGCTTTGAAATCCAGTTTTTTTTGAAGATCCACAGGATTTTAAGGAAGCTATGAACTCACCTGATGTCAATGAATGGAGTGTTGCTATGAAGGAGGAATATAATAGTAATTGGCTCTCGATGGGTCTTTAAAACCAAATATAAGTCAGATGGAACAATCGAGAGACGAAAAGCGAGACTCGTAACTAAAGGCTAAACTCAGAGATTCGGAGTTGACTATGTTGAAACTTATTCGCCGGTTATACGACAAAGTTCGCTTCGAATTATTTATGCGTTGTCTGTGAAATACGATAAAGAACTCCATCACTTAGATGTATCAACTGCTTTTTTAAATGGCAAACTTGACTAGTAGATTTTTATGAATCAACCTGAAGGTTTTGTTGATTGTATTCACCTAAAAAAGGTATGGCGTCTTAATAAAGCTCTTTACGGTCTTAAGCAGGCTAGTAGACAGTGGCACGCTTCATTACATGAATAACACGAAGGATTGTCCCTATCACAATCAAACTACGATCATTGTGTATATTTTAAATTCAATGACAATGAAAGTACGTTTATTGGAATATATGTAGATGATATAATAATAGCTTCCAATTCTAAAGTAAGGATAAAGTTGATAAAACAAAAGCTTTCTGAATATTTTGATATTAGAGATCTTGGACATCCTACTCTATGCATCGGTCTTGAAATTGAAAGAAACAATTTAGCAAAGTGCTAAACCAAACTATGTTCTTATGCAAGTTAAGCTTAAGCTGGAAAAGGAATCATCTTTAACTGGAGAACGTGTTGCTGTTGAAACACAGAAGTATCAGGAATTAGTTGGGTCCTTGATGCACCTTGCAGTGTTCAGTCGACCTGATATTGTATACAGCGTAAGCAGCTTAGCACAATTCGCTCAAAACCCTAAAAAACAACACTGGAATGCTGCTCTGTATTTAATACGTTACCTTAATTTTATAAAACACAAAAAATTAATATACATATAAGAAAACTGGTTTGCCTCTGATGGGCTATGTCGATGCGAGCTGGGCAGAGGACATAAACGACAGAAAATATCAGACTGGTTTTGTTTTGTATTTGCAGGTGCTGCTATCAGCTGGTTGTCTAAAAAGCAACGGGCAGTTGCAACATCTAGTGCAGAGGTCGAATACATTGCACTCTCCGAAGCTGTAAAAAAAGTATATTCACTTCGTTTTTTAATGGAGGAACTTAATGTTAATTTAGCAGATCCAACATAAGTCTTTGCGATAGTCAAAGTGCACAACGTATAGCACTATATGGAGGCGATTGACAATTGACAATTAATTATCTACAAACTGGTTTAATGGCAGCAGATGGGCTAACGAAAGCAATCCCAAGGGACAAACATTTATTTTGTTTTCGCAACGTATTATAAATCTCTACTTTAACGGTCACCTTAATATAAACTACTACTTTAAATTTTGCTTATACTTTGTTATGAACGTAAATCTATTACTTTACAAAATTTAATTTGTCAAACTCTTACTTCCTCTAATAAATTCTTCTTAATAAAAACCTGAAGACAAGTAGACGTTTTTTAATCAAAAACTTTTTTCTGCATCCATCCCTAAAATCAGACAGTATTGTGTATTAGTTAAACTTGGAGGCTTCTGGAGTTCTAAATACTCTTTCCAGATTCTTAAAATGTCCAATGTCGTTTTTTTTTCGAAGATGACGCTGTTGCCAAATTAAACATAGCAACACTTTCTGATATATGCCGTCAGAATATCATCTTCAACGCCAAATATGGAAGCTCTTTGAAAAATGAAAGGGACATTTTTTAAATGTCCCATTAATAATAAACCATTTGTTTTTGCCAAGGTTGCTAAAAATTTCATTGATCACTGGAGTCTGATATCTGTATGTGATGGTAATAGCGTCCGTTTTTTTGGAAACGACCCAAACTGATTTAGATGATTGAATGATTTCATCTTTTATTTGTTTTTTGACTTCTTGTTTTAGTAGTTGGTTGTCGTTCGAATTTCTTCTTTTATGGTGGTATTGTAAGTCAGTTTCTTGTCAGGAGGTCGTTAATTATGCTAGTAAATTTGTTTGAGTATTCCATGCTCATATGAGAGGTTCTTAGCGCAACGTTATTAACTGATTACAAAATATGCTGTTTGAGTGGTATTGATATATTCGGGTAAATAGTCAAATAAATTTCCCCAATATGAATGACCGTATTTAAATTCCATTGCCTAATGAGATAAGGCTGGGGAGTATGAAAAGTTTTATTTTTTCTGTATTATGGCCAAATAATTGAAAAAAGAAGTGGTGTGTAATTTCAACGCTCTCCCTTTCGTTCGGTAGAGGATTCCTGATATTACGAGTTTGAATATAGTCTTTATTTAATCCTAAGTCTATTAAAAATCTTAATGTTTTTCGGCTTCCTGCGATATGTTCATAAGGAAGCGAAGAGGGCCTTAGTCTAAAAAATAGATATCGTTGGCTTGTCAATGTGTCAATGAGTCAATGTGTCAATGAGTCAATGTGGTCTGTTAATGTCTAGTCGTGGTAATGGTTTTCTTGATTTAATTAGCTTTCATATTCCTACCTGCGATGGTAAACTCTGTGTAGTTTATGTGACTGACGGATCTATTGTAATAATGATTTTTCGCTGGTATCGTGGTTTCCTATATAATTGAGGTGGTTGAACACTCCGAGGCTTATGGAGTAATTCGGGATGAAATTCACTCCCTGGGTGCGAGAATTGATGTTGGTGTTGGATGTAAAAAGTTGTTTCTTCTAAGGGGAGGAGGTGGTGTTTGTTGGAATATTTTCCGGAAACTAGACTGTGAATTGTTTGCATATTGCGCTGGAAAATCGACATTTTGCAATTTAAAGCATAGGTGAAGAGCTTGTGGTAGGTCAGCAGGCTCACGGATGCCGAGTAACATAGGTAAGTCGCCTTTCAACCATCTGACGAATGTTTCAAGTGACTTGTACCGGTAACATTGTGTCATATTGTTCATGGACTCTTGACACGTATCCATTGATCCTAAATTGTTTTAAATAAGTGATAAATAGTGGTAGACGGCCTGAAAGAATTCAGGGATCGTACTACTGTCTTGTACCAAAGTCGTCGTTTGATACTCAAGGGTTCCTAAATCCCTTTTATCTGCATAGTGCAGAGTATGACATTTTAAATTTTTTTTCCAATTTAGCAGGGTATTGCAAGATTCTAGGGCGACGTTTGCGTAGCCCCTTATCTAAATTCCGATAACCGATAAAATCTTATAATAATTGGAGGTACCTTTTAAATGTTCATAGATTTTAAGTATCCTTACGACACATTTTTTCCATGAGTTAAATTCGTGTTTTTGCTCAAAGAATTTTCAAAGGGTTTTGACCGTATTGGGTATTTTGTCAATGTCGGACATATTCCTATCATTAGTCAAGTTTATTGAGTGCTCTATGTTGTTGTTGATGTCGGACGCTGGATTCATGATGGAATAGAAAAGTTGGTGTCCCTGTATTTGAAGGGTTTCATTCACTAGTTGAGGAATATTCGAATCATATCGCCAGGAGGATGAAAAAGAACGGAAGAAGGATGTTAATGAGTTGCAAGGTTTTCTGTAGGCAATTCCGGATGAGCACGTCGTATTCAATTATTTTTGTTTGCCATTTTTTTAAATATATTTATTTTATTCAGTGAGAGAATCAATAATATTACTCGTTCACGTAATTATAAGTAAAACAGATTATTTAAATGTATAAGCTAAAGCATAAATTCACTGTTTACTTTTTTCAAAATATTTAATATATATACTGTAAATTTTTATTCAAATGGATAGAGAGGTTTAATTTTCCCTTATTATTATTGGCTTACAGTTATATTCAGGTTACTTCTTTTTTTTGCTTGATATATGGGAGGTTCCAGGATGCTTTCTGCTGGTAAGGTTGGCCGTCAGAATTTCCTGACTCTTTTTTCTTCCTTTGATTAGAGAGCAAAATGTTTTCTGACTCTTTTCATTCACTTTACTGTTTAGTTGATGATTTGATTGCCCACACTTTTATTCATTTCACTGTTTGGAAATCTCCCTGAATATTGACTATTAGATGGAACAATATATGTGAACTTCTGATCATGTCAAGTCGGAATAGGAAGAATCTTTTACATTTTGAATTCTTTGCTGTAGAGGATAGGTAATGTTAGCTCTTTTATGATGTTTCGCGCAGTTACTCTTGCTCTTACTCTGTTTGTAAAGTTGTGTACAATTGAATTACTGACTCATGATGTCGGTCTCCAGGTATCATCATATTCGTTGGTATGTTGTCATATGTGCAAGATAATTCCATTTTAAACAGCTGTACGCTCAAGATTAAGGGATGTATTTGACCGTGCTGTGTCACCAATATTATGTTGAGTATTATGGTTTGTGTGTAATGGTAGTGAATCATTGTAAAGACTCTTGGAAAAGCAGTAGAGAGGAATGTTTGAAATGCATGCTCATTATTATTTTTAATGTCTAGCCTTAAAACCATATTCATCAAGGTTTTTAGTTGTTTCTGTGATGACAAGTGTTCTTTTTTTAAAAATGTATTGTATGTATGATTGTGGTCTAATTTTTGACTAAGTTCAATAGATGTTCCTCATTGATTCCGATTTTGTCTATTGTTTGTTCGTAATGATTAGCAAAGAGTTGATCTAATATTCCGAACAATTCATTTGTGATGATTTCGAAGATATCGAAAGGTGAACGTCCGATTCTGCATTCTGCATCGCCGTTTGTATGGAGCGATACTTCATTGTTTAGGTCTACTTGTTGAAGTTGACGTTCGAATTAATTCAATGTATTGTTACATAGCAAAGAGTTTGATTGAGTCAGATTGGCAGATGAATTTCATTCATGTGCCTTAGACATTTATTGTACACATTGTATTCCCAACAATAATCAGTTAAGTTGAAAATTACCGCAATCTTCCAACAACTCACTATTAAATTCGCTCGACTGATATTCTCAAAATATATATTAAAGTTATCGGGGTTATATTAAAGTCATCGGTGGCTTGTTTAGCGTTAAGTTTACTAATACTCGTAGGTTTTGCTATGGTACACATCCAAAGAATTAGTTTAAGACATGCGCGTTTCACGGAAGTTGCTGCAGCTCAGTTCTTAATTGCATCTGCCTTGCTTGATGGATTTCCAGTTTCTGCGTTACTTTTGTCTTTGCCTTTTCCGAATTGCTTTTAATCGGTAGTGGACTAAGCTTCATTATTGGCCTTTTTGCGTGTGGTGACAGTGACTGCGCGGACATTCTTATCCTTTTCCTGATGTATTTCAGTTACTACTAGGTTCCATTTAGTGGGTGGTAATCTATCATCCTTAACCAATACTATTTGCTTGTTTCCACTTTGTTCTTTGTTGTAGTTGTGCCAAGTATTCTCTGCCATAAATCTTGAGTGATATTTCGAGTAAGCAGCCACCGTGAAAGAAAACTGATCTTATCTTGGATTAGGTATGTACTATATTCAATGCTGAGGCGATTAAAAAATGTCCAGGTATAATCACTGGGTTATCATCAATGTCATTGCTCATCGTGACTGAAGGACGCGAATTTAGATAGGTTTCGATTTGTGTTAAAATTGTGACCAGCTCTTCAAATGTTAATTGTGGTTTCCCACAAACCTCCGAAGTGTGGTGCGCCAGGTGGAATGAAATGCCACTGTATGCCATCCAAAGTTAGTTTTTCTGCGGATTCTTTATTGCTTTGAGTGATTACGGATTTAAAAGTTCTTGAAGCTCTTTGGCCGCTCTGACATATGTTGTTACGCAGTTGCTGTAGAAACGTGTACAATATTACCTTCTGAACCTGCATTTTCTAAGGGCTGTTTAAAATGCTTCTGATGTGAGAAGGATGACACAAGGACCGCAATATAGCCCTTTATCGATCGGTTACCACTACCCGTGAAGTATCTTAAATAGGCCTGTGTAATTAATACCAGTGTGTGTAAAAAGTCCTGATGGCGTTACCCTCGAAGTTGGCAGCATTCCCATAATTTGACTCTTTCTAGTTATATTAAAGCGATGATATCGTAAACAAGTATAGGTTACTTGACGAACTACAGATTTAGTTTGAATGATCCAGAATCGCTGATGGAACGCTGAAAATGTTACCTGAATTCCTCCATGCAGTGTATTTCTCACGAACGTGTTTAACTACATAGTAGCTTTGTGAATACGTTGTTGCGTGGCAATATGTTCGGATGCTTCTCCTTTATTGACAGATTTTCGTTGCGTGCGGTTAGGGCAAGGAACTAGCTTTTCTGGTGAAGATTGTATCCATCATGTAGGCACCTGACTTCATTTAAAAATTCGGTTTGGTGAATCAAACGGATAACAAAATTTAGAGCACCTTCAAGTTCATAGGTGGTCAAGTCTCCAGTTCGTTTGCTTGTTTGATGTTTACAAGTCAGCGGAATTATTTTACAATAGGATATTGTATTAATTAGTCGTGAGTCTGCAGGATTCTCAGTCGATCTTATGTGTCTCTACGAACATAGGTAAGTATTTTTATGAATTTGAGCAACCCTGTTAGAGACAAATACTTTTTTATTTAATGAGCTCTTTTTTACGCAAGCTAAAACGATTGTTGAATCCGTCAGGCATAGACATTTTCTACTGGAGTCTTAAATAGCCGCTTCACTGCAGTCAGTATTTGCTGTGTTCGGACGATCTGAATCGTCCTGAATCACAGTTCTCTCTGGTTGTCGTAGGGTGCGCAGAGAATTTAAATCTTTCAAAATAAATTGTTCCGGGTGTTCTCAGAAAATTGATCGTAATAGTTCTGAATAAATAGAATGTAGTGATTATAAAATTTTTCTTCACTATTCATGTGGAAATATCACAGAAAAAGATGTGGGTTATATGAAATCAAGTGGTAATCCACTCCGCTGCAATAAGTTTGGAGTGTTAAGAAGAGCGTCTCTCCATTTGCTTGCAATGACCGTACCCATGCAAGGCAACAACATTGCACAGGCACCAATTACAACTGAAATCAAACAAAAAGCAACAAGCATCAACCAACGGACACCTCCTAAACTTCGTCTACTCACATTGGCTGGATTGAATGTTTATGCACACTTCAGATGATCTATCTTAAGCTTACAAGTTTTGAGAAAACTAGTCAAAAGTTCCTGCAACAACTTAATGAGCTACGATCATAGAATGAAGAGCTTCATTCAAAAATTAATAGTCTGGAAAACAAACTTAATTGGCGAGAGCAGTAGCATCTTGAAATACATCGATATTGTTGGAATTCCAAATGTCAATGACAAAAATGCATTTGACATAACAAAGCAAATTCTTAACAAAGCTTGTTCTGCTGATGTCACAGACAACAAAATCGAGAAACGTTTCATCAAAAGAGTGCATACTAAAGGCGCTTACCCTTCACAGATAAAAACAAAATCTATCATTTGCGTAAAATTATCCGACTTATCAACGAAACAACCTATCGCAAAGAGAACAAACAAAAAAATGATTCTCTTACTAAGTACACACAGGCGCTTTTTATGAAAGCAAAAGAAAGCAAAACAAAAAGACGTTAAATTTGTATGGCACAATAATAATCAAATTCTTGTGAGATAGTTTGAAGGTGGGAAAAGTAAACTTCAATTAGATCTTTTAATGAACTTATTGAAATTTAAAAATTTAAATGAACGATATGGATGATCTAACCGAAGAGTTTTCTGCCCTTGAATATTGTAGTTCTAACTGTGATAGTATCTTTAAATTTAGTTCCTATTGCAACAACAAACCTTTTATAGTACATCAGAATGTCAGAAGTTTGAGAAAAAACTTTGCGTCTCTTGTCAAACACCTTGATTCGTTCGCGTGCATTCCAGTTATCGGTTTTGTGTCTAAAATATGGATTTACAATTTTGAAAAAAGTGACTACGTTATTCCAGGCTTTAATTTGTTTGCTAATATGAATAAAAATTACACTGTGGGTGGTGTTGGGTGTTTTTTACAGGAAGGTAACCAGATTAAAATGTGAGAAATGTGAGTGATGATTTAATAATCACTGACCACTGCATGACAGGACTCCTGGTAGAAACCTTTAACAAGAAGAACAAAATTCAAAATCACTAAATAATAGTATGAAAACTAGCTTTAGCAGACTCAAAAACGAGTTACTTTTTGAATTTGGGTATGACCTCTATTCGTGTAGGGATGCGTCAACATTCTACACAATATTTGTTGAATGCCTTAAAAGGCACATTTATAATTGTTCCTCTTTCTTGCCTCCGAAAAAGGAAAAAAAAGAGGTCCCTTGGACCTCTAGGGACATACAAAATAAATTCAATGCAAAAAATAAACTTAAGAATTAAATGTTATCGATATCCTAGTCACCTGAGATTAAAAAAATAAATACAAAATTTGTGCGTTGAACTGAAAAGGGACATTCCAATTTGCCGTGATACCTTCTACCGTAATCGTTTTATTTATGCCAGATGAAATTTTAGAAACGAATGGAAAATGGTGAACAGTTTACTTAATAAATCTTCTTCTGCAAATGAACCTTCTTTGCATATCAGAAACTGTCTAGGTTCTGACAAATTCCAACTCACTGAAGTATTTAATGATTATTTCACAAATAAAGCCAGCAGTTGTCCAGTTAATTCAATTTGTACTCTTTGAACTATTTCAAAGGAATAGTTTTGTTTATAAATTCGTAACCTCTCTTGAAATGTTAAAAGCGATTCACAGTCTAAAGAATACTAGTTCTAATGGGGCAGATGGTATATGCAGTCTGATCCTAAAAAAAATTTAATGGTTCGTAGCGGATGTCTTAACGGACATCTTCAACGGTTGCGTTTTCGCACTCAAATGTGGTGATGTTTAACCATTGTTCAAAAAAGGTTCTGCTGTAAAATTGTGCAACTACGGGCCCATTTCTTTCCTCTTGTGAAATACACGATAGTAAATTTGTAAAACTAGAACTAAGGTACTAAACAGTTTTGTTCCGGAAAGGAAAATCGACTGAAGATGCTCTATTACAGTTTTGTACCAAAATAATGTCTAATATTTATGATAAAAAGTGTACATCTGGCTTGTTCATTGATATTACTTAAGCTTTTGACATGGTCAACCAAAATATTTTGTTGGGGAATCTAGAAAAACTGGATTTCGTGGTTTTGTGCTTGACTTGTTCAAGGCTTCCCTTTAAAATAAGTCACAAAGATGGTAGATGAGATAAGGAGTGAAATTAAAGTTTTTAATCTGGATGTACCCCAAAGGCTCTGTCTTAGGTCCAATTTTATTTCTTATCTATATTAATTCACTATTTGCACTTGACTTTAAAGGCTCAACAACTGCTTTTGCGAATGACATAGGTTTTTCGAATGGTCAAAATAGTCCTTTGGATCCTGTTTCTGACATAAATTGGGATTTGAATTTATTGAGAAACTGGTTTGCGAATCACAAGTTGGTAATTAGCTCCAAAACAAAAATAATATTTTTCGGTTTGTCATGCACCTGAGTGGCAAAAATATAAATTATCCAATTGCATTTTTACTCAGAGATCTACTTCCCACTTTTTGTAGTACTCTTAATTGTAATGATAATTGTTTCCTAATCGAGTGAGGACTTATCATCGATTATCATTATCATTATCATCGATTCCAATATATGCTTTTCAATTCACACTGAATGTTTGAGGAAGTATTTTTGTTCCACACTTAGACACTTTTTTTATTTGCAAAACGTATTATTCACAATGCTTTTAAAGAAATTTGTCTTTGGTATCTTCTATTCTAAGCTGCAATATGGAATTACTTGTTGAGGAGGTACTTATCTTAACAAAATACAACATCGATTAGTTTTACAAAAGCAAATATTAAGAATTTTATGGCGTACACTTTTAATATATTATAGTTTTCTCCTGTTTTTTTTTTGTTAAGTTGGTACATCTGTTTTTGAAATTCCCTGTAAATCTTAGCGTCATAGCTTGATATTTGCAACAGTTACGTAGCCAAGAGTACATCTATCTCTGTTCGTGTTGGCGATTGTTTACAATTTTAGAAATGGATTTAAATTTGCAACAACGAACTTGTATTAAATTTTGCGCAAAAAACGGATTTAATAGTGCGCGAACGTTAGAAATGTTAGAAAAGTGTTTCGGCAACGATTCTCTAAAGAATCGTTTAGGTCGTTTACGTGGCACGAGCAGTTCAAAAGTGGTCGTGAGTCAATCGAAGATGATGAACGTAGTGGGAGACCATCCACATCGAAAACCGACGAAAACATTGATGAAGTAAAAGAAATGTTGGTCAATAACCACAAATTAACCATCAGCGCAGGACTTGAACATTGCCTATGGATCTGCCCAAGACATTTTGATTAATGATTTGAGTTTCCGTCATGTAGCAGCAAAGTTGGTGCCAAAAGACCCCAATTTCATGCAAAAAACAGATCGTGTTGACATCGCAAAAGAGATAATTTGCGAGCCTGAATCCGATCCCACATTCATCATAAGGATCACCACTAGAGACGAGACGTGGCTTTATGAGTTCGAGATGCAATCCAGACATCAGGCAAGAGAATGGCGTTCACCAAGTGAGCCGAGACCAAAAAAACCACGTCGTTTTCAGTCAAAAAATAAGGCAATGCTTACGGTTTTCATGGATTAAAACGGTGTAGTGCATTATGAATTTTTACCAGAAGGCCAGACAGTAAACAAAGAGTATTATTTGGGCGTTACGACACGTTTGCGTGAAGCAATTCGCCGAAAGAGACCAGAATTTGCACCATGATAACGCCATCATTATTCGTATTTTTTTGACGAAAAATGCACAAATGCCATCCAACAGCCACCGAATTCACCTGATTTGACTTCTTTCTGTTCAATCAAGTTAAAAAAAAAAACTACGGGGAACGCGTTTCAGCAACCGAGAGGAAGAAATGGAAAAATCGCAGGAAGCACTGATGGACATAACGAAAACCGAATATAAAAAATGTTTTGAGGATTGGATCAAGCGCTGGCATAAGTGTGTTGCAGTCGATGAGGATCACTTTGAAGGGGACGATATAGATTTAGAAGAATAAACTTGTATTTTTAATTTTCTGAATGAATTTTTCTAACATGGTTTCTGTTCCTTTTGCTTGTACTTCTGCATACAGTAATTTATATGCTCTTTTGTCTTTTCGCCTATTTAATAAAATTTCACAGTCGATCAAGGCAACATAAACACCCGGAATATTTTTAAAAAGGGTCAAAAGTTGGCTCTCAACTCAAATTACGCTAGTTTAGAACCAATTACTTTCGGCATTCTGATTTAACTCTCGTTGATGATTTCTTTGTTTTCATTAATTTTTATTTTTATTTTTATTTTTATTTGTGAATCTATTTAATGTTTATCTCCAATTTGGTTGTAATAATACTTTCTTTATTTAAATTTTTTGTTTATGAATTACCATAATTTATATTATATAGCCACCCCATCTTAAACTTTAAGCTTTGAAGTGGTATTCAAAACTGCTTTATTACTTTTGTAAGTCAAATACAGAATGTTTCAACTCTTCATATAATATACATAGGTATCTTAAACTTAAAAAATTTGTCTGTGAATTTTATTTGAATTACTATATACTTTATAATACTATGTATAGGATGTTTTATTGAATAGGCTTTTTTTGACAGATCACGCGTGGTTCATACCAAACTGCTTTGTCATTTTTGTTGAGTATCGTTTGGCAAGTCATCATGGAAAGACTCACACCACAATAGCGTTTCTAAATTGTTCAACTGTATAACAAAAATCAGCGTTCTTTGAGAAATGTTTTTCTTGCGATTCGAGGAACCTACAGTGCGCTTAATCGACCTACTAAAACCACTATTGCCAATACCATTCGGAAATTTGAGTCTCAGTTTACAATAATGGATGATACTCGATCGGTTAGACCACATCCAGCACGTATTGAAGAGACTATAGCAGCTGTAGCTGAGAGTGTACCCGAAGACCGTGACGTGAACGTCGTTCTCAGCAGCTTGGCTTGGCGTATTCGACAACTTGGCGTCTTTTACTAGAGGATCTCGCCCTAAAAGCGTACAAAATTCAACTTGTACAAGAGTTGAAGCCAGTCGACTTGAATTTACGTCATATTTTCAGTAAATGGACTCTGGAAAAACTAAATGAAAATCCAGTGTTTTATTTTGAAATTTTGTTCAGTGATGAAGCTCATTTCTGGCTCAATGGATACGTTAATAAAAAAATTTCCTTTTTTGGGCTGATGAGCAATCCGAAAAGTAACAAGAGCTACCATTACATCTATTAAAAACAACGGTATGGTGTGGTTTATGGGCTGGTGGAGTCATTGGCCCATATTTCTTCAAAAATGAGCCATGAAACATTCTGTTCCTTTGAATGTGGGGATTCTGGGTAGAGGAATTCGAATATCTAGATTAGATGACGGATCCTTATCCAAATAGGCAATTTTTTAATATGTCTTATTTTATTTTTCTTATATTTTATGCTATATTCTTAGGGTAATACATGTGAGGTTAATTCTAACTATTGAGTAAACAATAAAGGAATGTATTAAACTAAGAATACGTAAAGACATTCGTATTTAGAAATCAAATACATCAGCACAATTTCATGTAGATGATATAATTAAGATGGAAGTGATATTTTGACGTTTGAACAATATTGAAAGAAGGTTTAGAAATAGCATGAAATAAAATTAAATTACGTAGGGTAGCAAAACTTAAACTTGATTGTGATTAAAACTTAGAAGCCAATTTTGTTTAAGAAAGATGAACGTGTTGTAAGTACGCGAATCGAAACAGAAAGACGATAAAAAGTATTGCAGTATCATCTACAAAAATAGCGACTTGACAATAATTTAAACTCGGAAAATCTGACGTGAACATATTGTACAACATAGGACCAAGGACAAAGCCTTGTGGCACACCTGACTGGATACTAACGATAAAATGAAAATGTTGGATTATTTTAGTTCGAAATAGAGGAAAGTTAAGGTTAATCAATGTGTACACGAGACCATCATGCCAAACGGAGTCGAAAGCTTTGGCAATGTCTAAAAGGAACATCCTTCTTGATTTTCCTTGCTGACGATTATATTTGATAATATTGGAAATTCGGAGTACTTGGTGGGATGTGCTATGTTGTGGCCTGAAGCCAAACTGGATGTCAGGATATATGCTACGGTCAGTTATGATCTTAGTGATTTTTTGTCTAAGAACTTATTCATATAATTTACTTACATTACAAAGCAAACTTATTGGCCTATAGCTCTCGGGACTATCAGGGGGTTTCCCAGTATAGCTACTACCTTAGCTATTTTCCAAGCGTCAGGAAAGTACTGGATTTTCAAGCATGCATCGAACATAGCTGTTAAGGATGTAACTCCAGCTTTCGGTAGATGCTTGAGATACAAATTTTTAATATGATCAAAGCCACCTGATTTTCTTCCTTTCGGGTTATCAATACGAAACTTCACATCATCATCAGTAAGGAAAGAATTTTACAGAGTGTCGAAAGTTTGCATATTAAATACTTGTAAGGTGTTCATTACAAGCGTATTTGTAAGAGGATCCCCTGGGCCCTCAGATACATGGTGGTTAATTGAAAAGCTAAGTCCCAGTGCATCTGTGTAGTAAAAATTTGTTCCGATTCGTAGGCCAGGAAGTTGTTTGTTTTTATTTTTAATTATTTTAACTATTGTATATCCAAGATAGGTGTAGCATTTTTATTCAGGGAACCTAATTTTCTGTTCCAATCATCGTTGCGTTGTTGGATTAACTATTTTCCTAAATTTCCTAATCAGCTGGGTAAGAAAAAGCATTTCGTCACGATATACCGGCTGCCGATAAATTTGCCAATTTCTACTTTAAATATTCCTTGGCTTTATTAACTCCAAGACATAAAAAGGAAGTTTACTATGACACTTTTCCTTCCTTACTTAAGGTACCGAGTCGTCTATGGCCTCAAGGATGAGTTCGTTGAAGCAATTAGTAAAAATGTCGATTCCCTCCTTATCGGAATTACTTCCAATATACGCGGGTCTTTGTTCAAGTCTTGTCTTAATTAGGGAGCAGTAACGTGTCCGGTTTGCATTTTGTATGACCTGAATGTATTGCACATTTTCTTTGCCTGAACGAAGAAGCTTACATAAGACTGAATTATGATCAGAACTTAGTGCGTTTAACGATATGGGTTGAGTTATGTACTCGGGACGATTTGTAACAAATATGTCAAGGACAGAGGGACGACCACGACAGCTAGCTGGGAAATAAGTAGGAGATGGGGGATACAAAATCGGGGTAGGAAGCGTGTAAGAGAGGCAAGATAGTAATTTTTCTCAGGTATTTGCTCTAGCACAGTCCCAATCTCTGTGCCTACAATTCAGATCACCGCCTACCAGAAAATCGTCATTATCACAAAAAAAAATTTTAACGTCATCCTATTTTCAGCTGTTTTGATAATACCGGCGAAATAGACGCAATAAATTTTCAGTCTTTGCCTTTTAACGTGTTGAACCTGAATTCCTACATTTTCTACTAAACGCGTTCGAACAATTGGCAAAGGCGAATGTTGAATTGATCTTCGAATAAATATAGCAACACCTCCACCTCTTCTATCTATCTATCCATTCGAAAGCACTTACTATAAATTCAGGGGTGGATAATTTATCATCTCGGTTAAGCTAAGACTCTATGACCAATTTTATTGCTGCTTATGAAATTTAAAAATTCAATTTTTTTGTTACGTATGCTTCTAGCATTCCATGTTTTTCTTCATGTAATTTTTATATGGCCTACCATATTATTTACAATTACTATATAAAAACTTAGAAGCTAAATGCGTGATAACTTGAAATTGTTCTACTTTTGTATTACATACTGGTAATTTAGTTATCATTTCTATAAGCTCTTCAAAGGAGAAAAGTGTAGAATTGTTGTTGGCTGCACACCTGCAAGCGTTGGATTGCTCTGAATAGTTGTAACAACTTTCCTGCGTTGTGGGAGTAATGGAAAGTCTTTCATAGAGGCAAACGAAACTTGTTTCTCAGCATTGAAAGATGTAGAAGCGAGGGCTTGGATTCCTCTTTTGCATAGGTAGTATGGTAGGATTACAACTCTTGGCAGTCATATGGGGGCCAGAGCAGATAGCGCAATATGTTTTAATGTGGCAGTTCCGTCCACCATGGCCAAACATTTCGCAATTATGACATTGGGTAACCTTACCTATTAGTTTTCGTTGGAAACTTCAGCTAATCTGTGTGATAGAGCGATGATTTTTGCGTAGATCTTTCAATGAAGTGGAACCATTTTCTAAGGATATTAAATAGATGTAGTCTGTATATTTAACTTTATTTATTTCGTATTTTTCTGTAATTCTGTTATATCAATTCATTTTAGTCCATGTATAACAAGTTCATTCTTAAGCGAATCAACATCGATCTCATTCATTCCGTAGGGGACAACTTTAAATGCTTTTGCCCTTTGAAGGGCATGCGAAAAAAAATGACAACTATTAGATATTAATTTGTCGAGCACTAACGCGTACGATTCGACAGTTTCACAGATAATTTTTATCCCGATTAATATGTTTTTAATGTAGTACATTAAATGATTTCATTAATTGGTGCACATAATCACTGGATTTTTGTAAAAGTTTTATCAGTGACACAAACACTTTTTTGGGCAATGGCGCAATAATCTCGTCCATGCTTTCATTGTCAACATTATCATCACCCAGCTGGCACTGCAAGGAACTCCAGTAATTAAACCTAGAGTTCCTTTTATTAGCACTTTTACCCGACATGTTTAAAAAGATTGTCCTCGAAATTGGGTGATCCAACGCGCTTACCAATTTTGCCGATTATTAGGTTATTAATATCAGATAGAGACGTCATACGCACATGATAGCTCCGAAATAACTGAAAAGAATTCATGCTCCTCATGATTGCTGCAATTTTTATCTTTAACTTTCTCAGGCGGAGTCGTTGAGATTCGTTTCGGGATGCCGAGGGCTGCTTTTTACCTGATTCAACAAATTTCAACACTAGTGGATGAATTTTCCCCAATTTAGCTCTCAACGGCTCATAAATTTTATTCACTAATTAATCTAATAAAACTAATCTAATCTAATCTAAAACTATTTAATCACTAATAAAATGTATCATTCTGAATGGAGGGAGTGTCTGGTTTTACGACATTTTAAATTTTTTTATGATTCTCCTCAAATTCAGTCCAAGTTTCATAAATTTTCGCTGTATTTTCCAAAGTTGACTTGAGGCGGTTCTAGTTGTTTCGCTAAGGCTTTTTGCCTGGCAACGAAACAGAGACAGACAATACAAGCTACAACTAAAAATTAAACTTAAACTAAAACTAAAAACTAAGGTCGGTTAGAGTGGTGAAGGAGAACGGATTTAAGGTAAGAGGTGGTGCAGTGGAAGTCAAAGACGATAGGATTCGAACTGATTTTTTGTTGCATATGAGAGACTGGTTCGTTCGCGACATAGGAGGTGTGGTGGGTTGGTAGATGAAGAAACGAGGGGTACGTAGATTACGAGGGTTAGTGTTGAGGAAATTTGTGGTGGTTGACCTACCTTTTAGGAAGCATTGTTGTCTAAGGAAAATAGAGCTAATACTAGAGCTGCATAATACTTTCGAAGAGTTTGGGTATATGGGAAAGTTAAGCGATGAGACGATAGTTGGTTATTTTATTATTTGATCCTTTTTTGTGGATCGGGGCTATGAAGGAGATTTTTCAAGCCTGAGGAAAAGGGATAGACGAAAGAGATAAGAAAGGGCAAGGGAAAGAGAGGAAGAACATTTTTTAAGAAATATGGACATCCGAGCCGGGTGTGACTTCGTCATTTAGTTGGTGTAATTTATATTCGATATAAAACGTGTCCAAAATGTGAGAGAGAACTGGACCATTAGAGAAGTTCAGTAGGTAACTGAAATAGGATGAATCGGGTACGAAGAAGTCGTTGGTGAAGGATTGTTTAAAAATGGTGGGAAATAGATAGACATTGGTGAGTAGATCGATTTATGACTTGTTATTGAAAGAGAGGGAAGAAGGGTAACCATAGGACTTTCTTTTGTAGTTAACAAATTGAAAAAAATACTTAGGGTCGTTTATAAGGTTGACTTGCGCATTGTTAATGTAGCGCTGGTAAAGTTGAACGAAATGAAGATAGGCACCAAGATAGTTGGAAAAGTCGGAAAAAGACCTGGTACGCAGGAAAACAGCCCATAGCTTGTTTCTCTTATTTCGTAAAAAACGAAGATTGCGATTATACAAGGGAGGACTACGGGAGGAAAACGGAACTTAAAGGGGAAAAGAATTAAATATTTCTTTATAAAAAATAGATAAGGCATCATTTATACTTAGGTTGTGAAAGGTAAAGAGGGATCCGCTGAGATAGTTATTGATTTTGTGAGAGATAGGGGACAAAGTGAGACTGAGGAGTTAATTGAACCTGTAGTAAATATAAGGTCTATTTGTCTGCTCATATAATTGGATGTACCACCGACTTGGCATAGACTTGAGTCTTGAGTAAGCGATTAGCTGAGTTGGCATTTGAAGCTATTAAAAATGATTGATCATCTGACTAACAAGTTGGTAAGATTCGATAGGTTTAGCTGGTAGGATGTAGAAACTTATAACGTAAAAGGACTTGAAAAGGAGTAATATTTTTATTGCGACAAAGTCGACCTTAGACGATGAAGAAATGGTAATCGGAGAAGAGTTAACGCTGTTGTGGGTCGCCAGTAGAACGCATTGACAGGGGGAATCATCACTTGTGCGGGTAGGATCGTCATCGCGAAAAACAATAAAAGTAGGGGGGACTAATTCCTGATTCAAATTGGTTTTAGTCAGGGCGCAGATATCAAAGGGAAGAGCATGCGATTGACGTAGGACAGCATTGGTTTTAGAGCGACGACTTCTTACATTCTGGTAGTAAAATGTATGAGGGATGTTGTGGGTTGGTCCCATGCTAGTATGGGAGTCACATTATGGTTAAAAAAATTTATCGTGGTCCGCTCGCCTTCGCTGTAGGTGTGAAACTCGCTTAGAGTGAACGTAGTGGCCGAAGGTCGTCTCTCGACTGGCTCAGTCGTGATCATTTGGATATTGGCCTGTTCTTTTACTTCTTTACGGTTGCATTGTTCACATTTGACTCCACAAGGTCGTCAAGAGAGGGCATCAGCATTTGAGTGGAGATTTCCTTTGTGGTGTTGCATTTTAAAGTCGTAGCCCTGCAACTGCTCAATGAATTTTGCAACGCGGAAAAATACTTTACGAATCTTTTGTAATAAGTGACAAGTTCCAAACAGTTTCTTAGTTGGAGTTTATCTTTGGCGAGGTCATCTTTTCAGATCTTGTAAGAATGCGTCCTTACTCACTCCGCGGATATAATGTGATACAGATATTTTTCTTCCGGACGGAACAAGGTACCCTTTTCTGTGTTCAGTTCAAACGTGTGCTTCGCAGCCTCTCAAACACTTCTTTCAGATGTTAAAGATGCTCCTCGAACGTTTTGCCTATGACGATAACATCGGGCAGAAACACTAGGCATGTTTTCCATAAATAGCTCAAAAGCGGCCGGAGCGTTGCACAGTTCAAACGGCATCACTGCATACTGCTAAAGACCGCTTTCTGTAGTGAAAGCCATTTTACCCGATCTTTTTGATCAACCTCACTAACCGCTTTTCAGATCTAGTGTTAACAAGCACTTCGCTCCAGAAAGCTTATCCAAAGTGTCGTTAACTCTTGGAAGTAGATAGCTGTCTTTTTGATGATATCGTTGAGACGTCTATAGTATATAAAAAGCCTCCTTCTTTACGAGGGCCACTAGAGATTTCCGCGGACTTTGCGACTCTTCAATCAGCCGCTCAACTTCCTTTTTTGACACCATCTCTGCAACTCCTCTTTTCTTTGCCTATAGATGACGCCTTGCAGGTTAACGGATTGGTGCTAAATAAGTTGCGTACGTCTATATTCTCCGTCTTATGTAGAAAATATATCAGCGTACTCACAGATTAGTTTGTCTGCCATAATTCGCTGCCCTTGATCAATATTGTAGAGCTTGAGGGCGAGCGGTGTGGCAATATGTGGTTATTCCTACGTAAGTTGTCATTGGCACACATACCGAAAATGGAAAGTTTTTCGGTTTCGACGACGCATGTGCTATTTATAGACGCTGACTGGGTGTTTAAATTTCGCTTTAACGACATCAGACAGCATTGTGTTTTAGAAGCATTAAATTCCACTCGGTTAGTGGTTTCCTAATTAGAATTTAATGAGCATAACATATACTGCCGTTCTCATTCTACAGATGAAAAGCAGGGACGTAAATCAGGGGATCGAATATAAAAAGCAGAGAATACTGCCGTTAGCAAAGTAATATAGTGGATTTGAAGTAGCAGACAAACTCTCTGATGAAAATTAAAAAAAGTTTCGGAGACAGAACGGAGGCCTGGGACACACCAGCATTTATGTTGTGATTTTAAACCATTCAAAACAACTTGAATTGAACGTTCCGAAAGGTAATTTCTAATTCATTGAAGAAGAGAGTCATCGAGCCAAAAGCGCGAATTTTCGACAAAAGAGCCTGAAGCCAAACTCTGAAAAATACCTTAGAAATATCAAGTGCACCAATCTTACTTTCGGCAAATTGATGTACGCTGCGGACACGTTACTACAAAACCATTCTACCGGGACGTAAGTGCAATGGGTCTATAAGAGGAGAGCGAAGAAGATTCGCTTTTTTAGGGACAGGCTGGACAAATCATTTTTTTTTCATCTGCTCGGAAAGAGTCCTAAAAAGTAGGATTGATGAAAAAAGAATACCTCTTCAGAATAAGGGGAGATATAAAATCTAGATCAGCAGAACTGTGAGCGCTAAGATCTTGCTACTACACGAGTGCGAAAGTGAATTTTTCGCATTGAAGATTTGACGCACTCAAGTTTAGGCTGAGACAATGCACAATCTGGGAGTGTTGAACTGGCTGCAAAGTGTAAAGCAAGCAGATTAGCCTTGTCCAAAGAACTGACAGCTGGAATGTCATTGTAAATGAGCGTGAGGTAGAATTTGTAATATTTTTGACGAAAAGCCTCAATAGGTACACATTTTCGAACTATCTGTCCCTTTTCCACCTTTACACTGATGGTGACTACCAGGACCAACTTATACTTTTGCCCAAGCAGTTGCTCCCGGCGAAGTGTCTAGAATCTGATGTCGGCAGATGACGACTTTTAAGACGTAAGTGTTGGCGTTTCCTTATATCATTGGTGTCTTCATGTTTTTGTATTGCGGAGCTTGTGCCCCAAAGTCCACTACTAGTTCATGTTCTTTCATGAAGTCTGTGACTATTATACACTCGCTGTAAATGTCAGCCACCAGAAAAACATAAAAGAAGTATATTAAGGTCAGGTGGATTCTTATGCAAACTTATCTATATACGAGTACCTTAGCCGTTCCTCCCGTAGCTGTTCTTAAGCTGTTACTGTTGGTGTCATGAAGCCAGGATTTCTGCATCAGATCGCTCCTGATGATTGAGGCCGTGACACCGGTGTCTTATGTTACTATCCATTTTTCCTTTCCACTGACTCTCTCTACTAAAAGGCTTTCATTGCATCGTTTTACTAGGAAGTCTTGGATGATGATGATGATGATCTTCTGCCCCGCGAAGATAATGGATAAGCATTTCCCTACTGATAGCTTCGGCTGATAACCGGCTCCTTGATAGCGGTTTCTGCGGGTTTCTTCCTCTATTTTCTTGTTACCATAGTTCTTTACACTGCCTTTGAAAATGTCCTATTTTATTATAGTTCCATCAGCCCATTCTTGTCCATCCCGTGGAGTATCTCGTTCCTCGGCACCAAGTCTTTGATTTGATTTGAATAGGTTTGATTTGATTTGAGTACCAGGTTAACTCCGGACAGATTTATTAAGGCTTATTGCATGCATATTTTTAAAAAATATCACTTAAAACTAAAGATTAATACTTTGTATCGTTATTTTTACGAAGCATACTAGACTCCAAGCTCCAAGAAGCTCCAGATGTCCGTAAATCGTTCTGTAAAGATTGAGCCGGAAAAGTGACACAGACCTAAGATTGCGTGGGTTTGTGTTAAAAGAAATGAATTGAAGTAAAGAAAGACAATAGATATTACCAACTTAGATCTGATAAATAAAGAGAATATTGGTAACTTTTCGGCTTATAGAAAAGGGTTGTAAGTTTATAAGTGTCAGCCGACCAGTGAATGAGGGAAAAATTTACAATCATCCCAGGAAAGACCACGTAAACCAAATCGTAAAAACCTGAGTTGATTAGCTGCTATCCGGAAGATATGATTTCTGTAGTAGAGTGACCAAACTTGACTTCCATATCCAAGAAGAGGCCTAGCAAAAGTTATGTAAAAGGATTTGGTAACATAAGATGAGGCTAAGGGCAGAGTCCACTTTTTTTATCATATTATCAAAGATTTATTTATATAACATTTTCCGCCACTAAATAATGTATTGACATTATTAAGAAATTACAATGAAATACGAGTAGTTAAAAACTTAATTCAAAAAGCCTACTGACAAATTCATATACATAAGTTATTTTGAAATAGTTAATTTCTTTTCTATAAGAAGCGAATTAGTTAATTCTTTGTATTTATCCAAGAATTTTTTCATTACTCTAAGAAGTCGTTTACTCTTACATTCTTTAATTTTTCTAGGATGGATATCTGATACAAAAAACTTATGATCCGAATTCTTTTATGAATTTCATTTCAGTTCAACTTCGCTTACTCTTACAAAATAAGTTACTTTACGAACAATTTTAGAAATTTTTCCTGAATCCATTTTATTATATTCATACAACTCTTCTTCCCTCACTTTAAATTTTGGTTTAATGAAACCTTACAATTTGTATTCCCTTCAACGTTTACCCGAAAGTTTATATTATTTTCACCAGATTTATTTTCTGTACTTGTATTAATATAATGCCTGTTGGAGCAGATAGAATTGATATAACTTTCGAATTTCCCGCAAAAGTTCTACCAATCGCCATATTTTTTTTGTTTTAAAATTGTTGAATAAATAAAGCTCATAAAAGCTGTTGTTCAAAGAAGCCTATAAAGATCTGGAAAATATAAAGAGCCGGCTAAGCTTTAATAAAACCACACTGGTGGAAACCTCCCTTTTTTATTTACTATATTGCTATTCGCTCTTTTTGCTCATTGGTCACGGTTGCGGGTTTGCATTATGGTTAAAATCAACCCGAATAAAACGTAATCCTTGTAAGGGGAAAAAGATATTTGAGGTTGACGATCAAAAATGTCGGTTCCCGAACAAAAAGAAACCGGAATCTATTGATATCTTAAGTTGTACGCAAAGCAAAAAAAAAAAAAAAAAAAAACAACTACACATGTAGAACACGTATAAAACACGAACACGTAATCGCGAGTGCAAAGTGCAAAGAAGTCAGAGGAGACAGAGAAGAAAAAGAAGACACCAACCAACCAAAACCACGAAGCATTCATCCATTCATCCAACTTAGAAGCCATTGGTAGAGAAGTATAGCCTTACAATCCAGGTATGAAAAAAAAGTCAATTATATCCAACAAAAGTCATAAATCTAAGAAAAATGTTCCTGTATAGTTAAATTAACTTCAAAAAAGCCAAGCGCATATTCGAACAATGACATGTATGCATTTTCGTATATTATTATAACAATTATTCGTCGTCATATTGCTACTGTATAAATTTAATTTTTTCCGCGTCATTGAAGACTCTACTTGTTCTGAATCATCCATCCCACAAAAGAAAGTTAAAGTTGTAATACACAAAAGATCTTATGATCTTATGATTTGTCGCCAATTTCTCCCACGTAATTCTTTCGCCTCTCGTATCAAAAAGCTTCGCTCATAGATTTGCAAAGAAATATTACGTTCCACAACTTTTCGGCACTTCATTTTACGTAACTCTTTCGCCTTTCGCTCTAAGAACCTTCGCTCATAAAACTCCACTTGCACTTTGTATCGTTTGATACAAATTGTAGACAATTTCGTAAAAGCTTTCTTCCGCATTAATCTTAATTTCGCCCATTCCTCCATCACTCAACACAAATTCTCGTCGTCGTCGGAGAGGCAACTGCATCGATCATATGCAGAAGAATAGCTTTCACCTTGTCCTACAGCAGAATATCTTCTTTCGAATTCAACGTTATTATTCGTCGAAATAACAAAATTAAATGTTAAGCAATTTTACATTCAATTTATTGATTATTCATAATCCTTCCATCAATAAAATCATTTCGTAATTCAACGGATAAGCAGTAGTCTTTCGCCGGGGGAATTATTTTGTCAGTTAGGAGTTTTGTTGTCTATCATTGTTCTCAATAAAAATTAGTCAACTTTGAATTGCCGTTTAGCCGTTCTCCCTGCGGCAAAAGTAGAATTTATTGATTTTTTTACAATGACCGTTGCATCAGGTATCTTTGAGTTTGTTGTTAAATTGCACCAATTATTTTCGTAAATATGTCGGATAAAGAGAACACCATTGAGTTAAAACATCTACGCTCATCAGCCAAGTGTAGTATATGTCGAATTAAGAATATAGTAGACACAAAGGAAAGTACCCTTTTACCCAAATTGTCGTTTGGCTATTGTGGAATAGGACTTTAAATAACTTCTAGCGTATCAAACTCAGATAGAGCGACTAGTGCCAATCGAAAAAAGTCGAGGAGATTTAGAAGACTTCTCTCCACAAAAAACAAAATTATTTCTCTTTTGGGATCTTATCGACGTCTTAGTGTTACGGACTCAACATTTTCTCTCCTACATTCAGTTAATCATTTACCAAAGTTAAAGCTACCTCGATTAAATGGTAAATACAAGAATTTGATTTGTTCGTTTAAAACTTTGGTGGACAGCGACCCATCGTTAACAAAAATAGAAAAATTCAACCATTTATTGACATGTTTAAGTGGTAAGGCATTAGGAACAGTTAAAGCGTTTCAGGTTACTAAGGAGAACTATCCATAAGCCTCCGCATCACGCAAGAAAAGATACGACAATAACTGTCTTATCTTTTTAAAGTACATTTCAGAGCTGTAGACAATATTTCAGATTTCTTCAATTCGCTTCAATGAACTTCATCTGAGGATATATGTAACGCAGTTATTATATATATCGCAATGTCCAAACTCGACTTTGAATCTTAGTCAAAATGTGATGAACATTTGGACTATACAACCCTGCCTAAGTGGTCTGAATGCGCCAACACACTCAGCAAACGATGTCAATATCTTAAAGCGAGGAAGAGTAAACAAGTTCGATCGGAACCAGCTAGTCGAAGTTTGAACAGGCCACATCAGAGTTACCGTTCCCAAACATCATTGACTATGACTCAATGGTCTTGTGTTTTTTGCCGCGATGGTAACCATTCTATCTCAAGTTGTTCCAGTTTCAATGTTCTTTCTGTCAAAGATCGACTCGAAAACGCTAAGAAACAACGGATTTGTCTTAATTGTCTAGGAAAGGGTAATGGTCTAGCAAAATGCCCATCAACATATAGATGTAAGAACTGCAAACAACATCATCACACACTCTTACACCGGACACAACTCAACGAGAGCACTGGAAGAAACGAAGAAGCTTCTCGGTCACGCAGTATGGACAGAAGTGACGGACCATCGACATCAGCAGCAGTTCACGCAGCAGTTGAAAATAAAACACCCAAGTTATTCTGGCAAGGGCATTGGTTCTTGTGCAGGATTCGTCAGGTAGCTTCCAAACGGGTAGGATTCTACTTGACTCAAGCTCGCAGTTTAACCTTATTAATGAAAGATTCGCAAATAGTCTTCGTCTCATGAAGAAGAGGAAACAAGTAGATATTGCTGGAATTGGGCTTAGTGAGACAAAAATTAATTTCCAAACGCAGACAACTATTCGCCCGAGGTACAGCGATTTCGAGTTGTCTCTAGAATTGCTCGTTGCTCCATCAATAGATACCAGCCAGAAAAACGTTAAATGTGAGGAACTGTAACATACCTTGTAATCTGGAGTTGGCAGACGAACACTGTAATCATCGCCAATAGACTTGCTTTTGGGTGCTGAGGCATTCTTCGACTTGCTGCAGACAGGGCAAGTCAAGCTGGGCGAAGGACTTCCGATGCTACTGTTTACGAATATAGTTTAAATTTCATTTTGTTTACAAAAAAAATACTTCGGCCCAGTATCTAGCCATTCATAGTCTGGCTTATTTGAGTGAGCAAAGTAGGAAAAGTAATTCATCAGGTTCCCGTGTTCTGAACACGGATTTTTACGTAGATGACATGCTGACCGGAAATGATAATCTAGAAGTCGTATTGCAGATAAGAGAAGAGATTTCGAAAATATGGAAGTCATCGAGGTTAGAATTGGCTAAATGGAATATTAACTGTCCTACAATCGTTCAGACTTCAAATCGTGAAAAGAAGGAGATTAATCTCACGGAATCCAATCTTACAAGCACATTAGGAATCGCTTGGAACTCTGCTTTTGACGAGTTTAGTTTTTCTTACAAACCACATCGGATAAACACTAAGTACACAAAAAAATCAATCCTTTCGCTAGTTTCGTCGCTCTTTGACCCTATGGAACTTATGAGTCAGGTAATCATCCGGGCAAAAATGATAAACGATTTGGATCAAAAAACTAGACTGGGATGCATCAATCCCACAAAGTTTTGATTCCGAGTGGAAACAGTTCATTGGTGATCTGCAGTCGTGCTTTTTATATCTGAGAGCTACAGATTCGTCAGGTGTTGTACAGATAAAATTACTAGTGACAAAACCAAAAGTAGCGCCAACGCGGAAAAAGAAACTACCTCGTTTGGAAATGTGCGTTGCACATCTCTTATCCAAGCTCTGGAGAAAGATAAAAAATATCTTCGGAGGCTCTCCCGCAAAAACCTTTTTTTTTAGACGGATTCGGCAATCATACTGCATTGGATTGCACTTTATACGTCGAAGCTCGGCACGTTTGTACGGAAAAGAGTGGCAGAAATACAGGAGAAATCGCAAGATATAATCTGGAGACACGTTCCCAATCTCAAAAATCCAGCAGTCATCGTGTCTATGGTCTGTATAGTAGAGGGTCCTAAATACTTACGTCAACAGAAGGAAAATTGACTCTCAATTGTTCAACTGAATCTCTCCCCAGAAAGTCTTGCGCTAGAGAAGCGAAAATCAGTTCTCATCTGCATACAACCAAAGCAAAATTTTTTGTCAGAATTACTAGTGCGTTGTAGTTCACATACTCGTAAAAAAATTCTTCGAATTGTTGCAAATGTTGTTTGATTTTGCAGTCATTTGAGGAACAAAACAAGTCACGTCAGTAGCATGTTAACTCAATCGGATTTGAACGAAGCACTTTTACTTGTGGTATCGGTGGTACAAACTACTTGTTTCGCTGAAGAAATAGTATCAATTGAATAGAATGGAAAGCTGAAGAACAGCATAAAGTGGCGTTTGTTGAAAAGGTCAACAATTTGCGTTTGCTAAGGCTAGATGGACGACTCAAACATGCGGACATTTCTGAGGATTGTAAATACCTTCTTTTGCTCCCACGAATCAACGAATTCAGCAAAATTCTCGTTAGGTATCTGCATCAGTCAAATTATAATGCGGGGGCGAATTTTGGATAGTAAATGCCAGGGAACTTTCTAGGCAAGTCGTACGGAAGTTCATACATTGTGTAAAATATCGGCCAATATACCTCTCGAGAGGTTGACAGCTTCACGTCCCTTTTTGGTTTGCCGAGTCGACTTCTGTGGTCCAATCAACACTTACTTAAAGATTCGAGGGAAGGTACCCTATGAGTCATACGTAGACGTGTTTTTATGTTTGAGTGACATTCATTACGATAACGCGACAATTCATTCAAAACTTTTCGAATTTCGCAATATGTTGACGAAGAAATCCCTACAAGAAATAATATCCAATTTTTGCACTAATAGAAATAAAAATTTCAATGTTATACCCCCCAGGGCACCGCACTTGTGAGGCAAGGTCGCCAAGGGCTACTTGCGTCGCAGTTCGGCTGGAGCCAAACTAACTTTCCAGGAGTTGTCAACAGCACTAGGCGAAATCGAGGCGGTCATGAACTCGAGGCCAATTACGTAGATGATGTCAGAACCTAACGATTTCGAAGCACTCACGCCAAGTCACCTTCTTATCGGGTCTTCCCTAAAAGCCATTCCCGAGTTAGCAACAGAGGTCTTGGACATCAGCTACATCCAGCGATGGCGAAGGATAAATGCCATGAAAGCACACTTTTGGAAACGATGGTCGACGGCATGTGTCAACGAGCTGCATTATCGGTCCAAACGGTTCGCACCAAGTCTAAGCATAGAGCCTGGTACTATAGTCAACATTTATGACGACAACATCCTTCCTCAGGTGACAGATGGGGAGGATCAGCAACGTTATCGAAGGCCAGGATGGAAGAGTTCGAGTGGCAGATGTTACGACAACCATAGGTTTGATTGTTTAATGCCTTAGAGAAGTTAACAGAATTGTTGGCTTAAGACTTAACCTAGAACCAGCCACTGAACAAGGATTGAAATACGAGGTGTGTACAAAAAGTAGGGTTACTTAATATTTTTCTTAAAAAATATTTATTTATTCATCAATATGCATGTTGTCCCCTTCAAAGTAATCCCCCTCAGATATAATACACTTGTGCCTATGCTTTTTCCAATTCTCGAAACTTTTCTCATAAGGACTTTTTTGTATAACGTTGTGCTCTTACAGCGATGCCGTTTTTATTTTCTCAATCCATGCAAATCTCCGTTCGTTCATACGTCTCTTCAGTTCTGAGAGCATTTGGCCAAATCCGGTAGATATGGGCAGGTGCATTATCGTGATGCAAAAGCCATGAATTGTTTTTTCACAATTCCGGATGTTTTTCGTATTACTTCTCGCGGAAGGGGCATACCTTCGAGGTAATACTCCTTATTGACCGTACGATCTTGAGGTCGTCAAACTACGCCACAGTTATCGAAAAAAAAAAGTGATCAAAACTTTGACGTTATATCGCAAAGTTTCTAAAGTCACTTTACTTTTGAAACACACCTCGTAAGTTTTTTTTTCTAATTTACAGTTTTTGAACTTATCTAGATATTCTATTTCACTTATAATAGTCATTGATGTCCTACTAGCATTTGCTCTTACTAGCGGATTTATTGGAAATATTCACGCTATTCACACCCTTTGCATTAACTCGAAATCTACACTTGATAGCTATTTGCCTCTTCATGTTACACACAAAAAACTGTCATTCTTTTGCTGCACACTTGAACTGTTTATGCAAACTTTATGCCACAACGAAAACGAATTTGCTTGCTGTTTTCGCTCGTACAAAAACTGCTGAAACTTTTTTCTACGTGAAATTATAGCCGCTGAACGTGGTGTTTTGTTATGACGAATATTTGAACTATTTTTTGTGGAAATGATTGTCATTGTTATACATATATACAAGTATATTATATTGTGTGACATCGTTTGGATGGCACGTAATGCTTTATGTGAAGCATTTAATGCTATTATAGTTGACATATACTTTCAAAGGATAACGATTCATCCTGAAGAAGTATTTCTGAAACCTTGTCACTTTTTTCTCCGAAAATGAATCTATCCGCCAGAGCTTCATTCAGAATAAAAGTTCTTCGCTAACCTGTCTTCTTTGACATCTTCTAAAAAATTTCCACAACGGAATATTTGAGCTGAAGTTTTAAAGTGCACAATAAATTCATTTAGGGGGTGGCCGTGGTGTAGTGGTATATGCATAGACTCCTCAAGAAAAGGGTCGCGTGTTCGAATCCCGTGCGAGGCAATTCTTTGAAAAAGTCTCTTCATTGAATTTGTATGTAGTTTTATGTAAATCCTGTCGGCGTCAACTCTGACATGAAGACATAACACTGATGTTGGAGTGGTTGCTGGCTGGGCTAAATGTAACACTAACAACTAAGCACGTACTTAAGACCCACTGGTTGGGGATCTACTAGCTCGTTCCGTTCAGTTTGGCAACCACCTCTGTGAAAAATATCGAAACCTAATACACCTGAGTTTCAAACTACTACATCACCCGCCCGCACCCTGGAGAAAAAGCCAGTAAAAGTATTCATATCCCCTTGGTGTCCTTCTTCGATGCATCCTGCCATACATCTTTGCAAATTTCGCTTAATGGAATTTTAATGGTTGGTCCAACAATTCAGGATGGTCTTTTTATCATCCTTATTCGATTTCGCTTGCATCGGTATGCTACACTGCAGACATCGTAAAAATGTACGGGAAATTCCTGATTCACCCGTCTGATCGTCGATTTCAATACATTTTGTGGAGGGAGAACGAGACAATGTCTATCAACCCTATCAGTTAAATACGGTGACATATGGTAGGTCTTCGGCCCCGTATCTAGCCATTCGTAGTCTGGCTTATTTGAATGAGCAAAGTAGGAAAAGTAATTCATCAGGTTCACGTGTTCTGAACACGGATTTTTACGTAGATGACATGCTGACCGGAAATGATAATCTAGAAGTCGTATTGCAGATAAGAGAAGAGGTTTCGAAAATATGGAAGTCATCGGGGTTAGAATTGGCTAAATGGAATATTAACTGTCCTACAATCGTTCAAATTTCAAATCGTGAAAAGAAGGAGATTAATCTCACGGAATCCAATCTCACAAGCACATTGGGAATCGCTTGGAACTCTGCTTCTGGCGAGTTTAGTTTTTTTTACAAACCACATCGGATAAACACTAAGTACACAAAAAAATCAATCCTTTCGCTAGTTTCGTCGCTCTTTGATCCTATTGGACACCGCACTTGTGAGGCAAGGGACGCATTATTTGGGCAGACTGGTGGCAGAAGAAATCGCAGTTCTTTACTATACTAGGGTGGTAAAGATGAGGGATTATTTTTGGGTAAAAACTGTGAGGGCATTATTAATCGTAAGGTTAGTATTAGCGTAGAGAAAGTTAAAATTGCTTTTCTTACTTAATATGGAAATTAAAACTGTAATTAAAACTCATTGTTATACGATAACATAAGCAAAAGGGGAGGGTGATAACTATCCAACTTAGAGAGAAGATGTATATTTTCTAAAATAGACGCAGTTATCTGTATCTGTGGCGACAGTGTCTGTCGAGCTGTCTGCCAATGTTATTGGTGACACCACTTATTTGAAACAGACCAGAGTCAGTAAAGCAAACCTGACATCAGCGTTTTCTTGTAAAGTCTGTTGTTCACACAGTTTTGTGCAAAAAAATGTACATTGCAACTGGTTTTATCTCCGTGCGAGTTAAGGAACGTAATGCATGGGCTGAAAAGTCGTGCCGTTTGTAAGAGAGGGCACCACTTGATTTAAATCCATACCATTTTCTTTTAGTACCAATCTTCAAAAGATACGTGTATAAATTTGACAGCTGTCGGACGATTAGTTTTTGAGATATAGCGTTGTGAGTGAAGCAACTTTTGTGATTGTGAAAAAAAAAAATGGATTCAAAGCAATTTCGTGTGTTGATTTAGCATTGCTTTTTGATGGAAGAAAATGCAGCCGATGCAAAGAAATGGCTTGATAAGTGTTACCCGGACTCTGCACCAGCCGAACGAACCATTCGCAAGTGGATTGAAAAATTTAAAAGTGGTCATACAAGCACCGAAGATGCTTGATTACGAATGACCGTAAAGTGAAGTTAATCGAGATAGCTGAGGCTCTGAAGATATCAAAAGAGCGTGTTGGATATATCATACACGAATATTTGGACATGCGGAAGCTCTGTTCAAAGTGGGTGCAGCGTTTGCTCACAGTCGACCAAAAACAACATCAACGAGTTGATGATTCAGAGCAGTGTTTAAAGCTGTTCAACCGCATTTGAAGAAAAAAAAATTGCTGTTTCATCAAGGCAAAATTGAATGAATTCGGCTACGAATTGCTTCCCCACCCACCGTATTTTTTAGATTTGGCCCCCAGCTACTATTTCCTGTCCGCAGACCTCAAAAGAATGCTCGCCGGAAAGAGATTTAAGACCGATGACGAAGTAATCGTCGAAACAGAGGACTATTTTGAGGATAAACCGAAATTGTACTACAAAATTGGTATCGAAAGATTGAGAAATCGTTTCAATCAGTGTATCGAAGGCAACTATTTATTTATCAATAAAGTTGAATTTTGCAAAAATTTTGTGTTTTACTATAAAACGGCACTGACTTTTCAGCCCATGTGTTATTTAGGAAAACAAAATCAAAACAACATCGCCAAACAATAAACAAAACATGTGTATCAACTAGTAAACAAAACTAGCCAAAATATTTTTCCATCGAACAAAGGAAAAGAAACACTACTTTATCAGCCAACAAACAAAAGAAGAGAAAAACTAGTCAGCCAACAGACGAAGAGAAAAACAATCTTATCAGCCAACAAACAAACAACTCGACCGGACAGCAATTAGTATAAATAGAACTAAGCATAGTAATGTAAGTCAATCTGGCCAGACTAATTTGTGTACTATGTTGTTCATAAATAATTTAAGGATATACACATATAACGTTAATTCGATTCTTTCACAGGATGATTTCTTTGAATTGAAGCTGAAGAAGCCCGATATAATTTTATTACAGGAAACCAATCTTTCGGATCGAAACCCGTTGATAGTTGTCGGATATGAGTCGTTATGATTGAACAGGGGAGCAGAGAGAAAAGGTACAGCAATCCTCCTTCGAGACGCCTTCAGAGGAAATCAGATTTGTATACAAAATCTAACTTCGGCGGAAGCAACTTCGGCGGTCATAAAATTTAGGAATGATGAGACTCTACTTATAATGTCAACATATATAAAATGTAACTCTTTGAATGAGGACATTAGAAGACACATGCACATTCTTAACAGAATCTCAAGTGACCACACATACTGCATTATCGGAGGAGATTTTAATGCACGACACATCCTCTGGCAAGATGTGTTCACCCCATGGTTTGGCATTGGTAAATTGGCTTAACGCAAACAGCCACCAACACTCCTTTGAAGTCGTGTCCCCACCTCAGAAGACATTTCCAAGGACTCCATCAACAATCGACTTTTTGCTGGCAACATCCAGTATTATTAATATCCATCCGGAATTAAAAAAAAATTTATGTCTGGCTCATCCAAGCGACTTAGATCACCTTGCCATGGAGTTGAAAATTCGACTCAACCGCAATATTGTCATAGAACATCCTCAACAGAAGATGCATATAAACTTTAGGAAAATTAACTGAATCAGATTTCCAGGGAGGTGGAAGATAATCTTGTGCAACCTCCAATTGACAGAAATTTCAATTGCCGAGAAATTGACGAATACGTCATCTAATTCAACACTGCTGTAGATAATGCAATCAATTGCCAAAAGACTCCATACACCAACAGAAATCGGTACGACAACTTTCCACCGTACATTCAGTCAATTTACGCGCTCAGACAACGTTTGCGTAAAAGGCTGCAGAGGATCCAACAGAGGACATTAAATTCGGTCAAGAGTCAAGAGCTCAAGGTTACCAAATCGTTCTTTCGCAACTACCGTGTACAAATACGATGTTCGCGCAAGCCGTGAAATACCGCAGGGATCTCATTTTGCGAAAACGTTGAAGCCAAGCCCTAATGTCTTAAAAAAATCAATTCTATCATTGGAAAATCAAGAGGGATTTCCGACCATATTAACAATGGACAGAGAGTTTTCACAACTCCTCAAGAGCAGGCCGAAGCTTTTAACAACCATTTCGAATGAAACTTTAAAGATCGGCCCCCAATCCATCTGCCTTTATTTACCAGAAAAGTGGATTCTCGCATCCAGGAAGTTCTCTGAAACTCGAATTGCATCACATCCTTCAGTAGCGACAACCAATCCAATGAATCACTACTGGATGATGGGTTTAAGAGCTACAGGGAGGTAACTGACTTTATCAAAACCAGCAATGCAAGGAAGTTAACCGGTAAGAACAGGATATCTAATCATTAATCATATCCTAAAGAAAATTCCAAGTCTAGCAGTTCTCTTCCTCACTATTGTTTTCAATAATTGTATAAACAACAGCTATATACAGCAATGCAAGAAAGTCAACCGGTAACATCTGGATATCTAATCATAAATCATATATTGAAGAAAATTCCAAGTCTAGCAGTTCTCTTCCTCACTACTGTTTTCAATAATTTTATAAACAATAGCTATTTTCCTAAAAACTTGTAAATAACCAAAATAATTCCGATCCCCAAAAAAACTAACTACGGCAGTGTCGATGGATATAGACCAATCTCCTTACTCTGCTGTGTTAGCAAGATATTGGAGTCAGTCGTAATGAAGAAGATAAACTATTTCTGTACAGAAAATAGAACTATTCCTTCATTTCAATATGGCTTCCTTGCCTTTCACTCCACTGTTCACCCAATCCTCAAGCTACATCATAATGTCACCAAAAGCCTTAATAAAAAGGAAACAACTATAGCTTGCTTATTGGATATGGAAAAAGCCTTTGACAGCGTTTGGATTAAAGGATTATTATTTAAACTAATAACATTTGGATTTCCACATCACTTGGTAAGATTTATTGAAAGTTTCCTTAACAATAGATTCTTTTTCGTGCAGATTCACAACACGATGTCGTCAACTTAACAGATTTGTACTGGAGTATCACAAGGATCGAGACTGGGATCAATTCTGTTCAACATAATGACTACAGATCAGCCAGAAAATACAGAATCAGCAAGAACATCCTTGTATGCAGATGACTCTACAACATACGCCAGCTCTATTTTGCCTGAACAAGCAGCCTGCAGAGTTGAACAACAGGTGAGAAACCTTTGAAACTACTACTTCAAATACGGAATAAAAATCAACCCTTCCAAAACAAAAGTTATCTGTTTCCGGACAGCATCTCGGATGCCAGATGCAAGAATATTTCAGTCAAACTATCTGATAATAGCCGTATTAAGAGTAAACCTCACACAAGGTACTTATGAATAGATTTCCATGAAAGATTTAAATTCAACAGACATGTGGAAACGACAACAAGAAAGGCCAACTTCTTTGAAGGGACAAAGCTTTTAATTTATAAACAGCTAATACGTCCTGTCATAACTTATGGATGTCCAAAATGGTACACAATGTCTCCGTCCAAGATGAAACAATTACTCATTTGCCAACGAAAAGTTATCCGGATTTGCACAGGGCTATACAGGCGGGCTAACTCCCATAAATTCTTCAAAAATGAAACACTCAAGAGCATCTGTTATAGCTCTGGACAAATACATGGTCAATCTTCCTAAGCGCATTACACAAAGATTAACAGACCACCCCAACGAGGAAATAGAATGCATTTTAGAGGAGCCTATTGAACCACTTCATCGATACCTGAGCACTCTGGCAATGGTTGATCCGCGATATGACCACATATTTGAAGACGTCAACGGATTTTACCTCTGCGGAAACAACTACAACTTTAGGGGCTAAAGTTCCATACTTTATTATTATTTAAAAGCTCTATAACATTCATAATTGTTTGTAATAAATTTATATTAAATAAATAACATGTACTAAACTAAGATAACATATACGTTGTTCCATGAATTACAAAAAAAAAAACTCAGAATAGAAATAAGTCGGGCCCTTGTTGTTAAGCTGAACTTTTAATTTAATTTTAATTTTTTGATTCAATACAATATGAAATAATTAACTGGGGGCTCAACCGGGATATACATATTTATATGTTACCCAAAGAGTCCAAAAGGCAACCTTGAAACACAGGACTCAAAATTCCAGGATAAGAAGGATTTCCAACACTGAGTGTATGAAAAAAGTTAAAAAAAATTGGCACATACTATTTCAACAAGATTCACAGCAGATCCTAAAAACCGAACAGCACCGAATCTAAAAAAAAGAAACAACCAAGATGCCTACAAATGGTGTGAACAACCAGCAACTGCAGTCCTTAAAACAATAGGAAGTAACCACTGCATCGGAAGGAAGAGAACGAAGAGAATTAAATGTTTAAGTCAAACAAAAAACTTTTGACGCCACTATAAACCTAAGAACACCTAATACAATGGACACAGCTACACATAAAGTACATCGCAGCTACGATGAAGCAGCAACAACTTGGCTTTGCCCAAAAAATCAACGCCATCGACAGTAATCAGGTCGCTTTTTGACACGTCACTCCGCACCGAAAGCTCCATGAAAGAGCACGTTACTGCTAAAGCAGCGCGCACATTCATCGTTGGACTTCACAGCCAGTACACACATGTACCTTATAGCCACAATCCAAAGGACTTGTAAACAGTCATTGTCATTGCAATTATGTTTGTTCTATCATGACAATTTGAACCAACATTTCGACTCACAGCCGCTAACATAAAGATTTGAACGCCCAAATCGTAACTGGCAAAGAGAATATCACAGGAATGAGGGTTAACCTCGATTCAACCCAGGAACCCAAATTCAACGTGACAACTACCGACAGAACAGCGATCAACAAATCAAATAAGATCAGTTTTTATAGAAGTGGACAATTCCCACCAATATTTTCGGCAAGCAGAAGCACCACGACACAGCGCTCGGCCTGCACAAAATAATCCATTTAAACGGGACAAGAATCCCTCATGGCAAAACTTTAATCAACATAAGATGCAGCGAATCAACAACACAGACCATGAGGAATTCCAGCCAGAAGAAGTTGAAGATTTCAAGCAGCATACTGAGACAGGAAGCACTTTTTTAGGCATATAAACGGGTTGCCATGTTTCCAGACGCATTGCGGCAAGACCGGCACACCCGTTACAATATTAGTGGACACAGGATTACAAATGTAATATCGATAAGTTTATACCCATTAAGCCTTTTTAAACAAAAACTTTACATGGACTATATATAAAAAAATCTGGAAAAGTGATAATTATTTTAGGACAATTTAGTTTATTTTGAAATTAAAAAATTAGATGTATTTGACATGATTTTAGGCGAACAAGGCTTCAGATTAGTCACAGCAGAGACTAACCTCTTTAACTATAGTTTAAAGTATCAGAAAAAAGTAGCTAAAAAAATAATTCGAGAGTTTTTTATATACAATAAATAGTCCTCAATATGAAAAAGAAATACAAAAAAATAATAATATTTGGATAAAGTAATACCTTTACCCTATAGCAGACCATAACTTTGTTGATACAGAAATAGGGAAATTCGTAAAGAATGGAATCATTCTGTCAAGTAAAAGTCCGTATATTTTTACTATTCAGACTGTTCCAAAAAAGGATTAGACGAAAATGGCAGATCCAAAAATAGAATGGTAGTCGATTATCAAAAAATAAATGCGCATACTATAACTAACCGCTAATAATACATGATATTACTATGACAATTCAAAATTTAGGTAAAGGTAGAATATTTTAACCACAGGTTTGGAATTAGGATTCCATCAAATTTTAATAAAGGAAACCGCTTTTGCAGTCAATGCCGCAAAGTATGAGTTTGTTTGGAGGACATTTGGCCTGAAGAACGTTCCCTCAATCTTTCAATCACATTTTGCGGGAATATATTGGTAAATTCGCTTACGTCTATATAGACGACGTGCTTATATTTTCTTCTACATTCGAAGAACACATAACATATATCCAAATTGTAATCAACGCACTACATCAATCCAAACTTGAAAATTTCAGTCGAGAAGTCGCATTTTTTTTCCAGGACTCTGTTGAGTTCCTCGGCCACATAATTAAACATAACCGAGAAAAAAGAGTATCAAGTGCCAAAAACTTTGAAGGAACTAAGATCATTTTTAGGATTAGCTGGTTATTATAGGAAATCTGTAAAAAATAAAAAAGTCAAACAACCTTTTAACCTATTCAAATCCCATATTTCATACATATTTCTGATCTTTAAAAGGATAAAATTGACTCACAAACCACGTTTCCTAGTAAGACACATTACACACTATATAACAAAGATAGACAAGTTTTTCTAACCAAGATAAGATAAGTAGTTCAACCAAAAATAACAAACGCACTAAAAATAGACAACATTAATTTGTATTTTCCCAACTGCACCTTTGTGGTAGCGCAAAACTTTAGTTAGTTGACGTCTCCAACCAAAACAAAAAAAAAAAAAAATAAAATTAGTAGGATAAGCCCACAGCTGTGCATGTCGAAATTATAACAATAATGCACAAGAAATATTTCTTAGCCACTTTTGGCCCAACATTAAAAAAATGTGCAAGAAAGAAACGATAGATTATCAAATTTGTCTGACTAACAAATACGAACGGCAACCAAACAAACAACACATTGAAAAAACACCAATACCAACAAAGGTAGGAAAATATATACAGATGGACATATCCCACATGAATAACAATACGCATATAAGCACCAGAGACAAATATTCAACCAAAAGACGAAAAACTATCATATAAGTTAACACAATAATCTCCAAACCATATCAACAACATGCGCAGCCAACATTCTCACAGTGTCATAAGACACCGAACATGCGCAACGATATCAACATATGCAGCCTATACTCACAGGTGTCATCAAACACAATGTTTTGCACACTGCGACGGTCGTGCTCTGAACATGCTCCATCGTCATGTTGCTGACACAACATTATTCACGCCTGTGGGAAAGTAATTTTAAGATAGGTTTTATAATTATGTTAATGTAGATTTTAAGGTAGTTCTATTCTGAAATTAAAGCAATAAAGAGGTAGAAATCTCAATAAAAAAATATATATTTTTTTTAATTTGTAAACATCTAATATTTTAATTGGCGCCCGAGCAGAGACCGCAGCTTACTTTAATTAATTAAGTAATTCGGCGGTTAAGAAGTCCTTAAGAAGTACAAAGTAAACGCGAAGCGGTTCAAAAAGTCCTCAAGTAGCACAATCGGTACCGGAACTTAAAGTCAAAATTCGGGATAGTGAATACCGTTGCGGAAAAAAAGCTGTGGTCTTCATAAAACCCGCGAGTGTGACGAAAGTGGAATAAAAATTTCTACAAGGGTCCCTTAGTAACTCCAGCAGCTGATAACTCGTTGGCAGACTAACAGGAGGTGTCATTCACCAGCCGCGTCATCAACCAGAAACATGTTAAGTTCATACTAATGTAAGACTAGTGATATAAGTTTTATTTTAATAAAGATAAATTCCTGTTTTGATAAACCGAGTTAACAATTAAAAAATTATTCTTAAAATTGATGTTACAGCCAATAACTCGTTGCCAGAGAAAGAGAAGGTGTCATTCACCAGCCGCGTCATCAACCAGAAACATGATAAAGTTTATACTAATGTAAAACTAGTGATATAAATTTTATTTAAATTAAGATAAGTTCTTGTTTTTGATAAACCGAGTTAACAATTAAAATATTATTATTAAAATTGATATTGCAATACTTTGAATCAAAATAATATAAGTGTAATTTGAATGAAATTTAAAACAAAAAAACAAAACAAATCATTGCTGTTATAATCCTTTTAATTTTTTTTATATAAGTGTAAGAGATTTTAAGCTATTTATTAAGTGTGAAATCAAGAAGTGTTCCATTAATGGTAGATAAAATGTCCAACGAAAATTTAATACGACCCTCTATCATAGACCTCAACTCCCAACCACAACCACAACAAAATGCTGCCCAACCAAAAGCAGTAATACAAGGTACCTCAGAGCTTAAGGACCTGATTTAATCAATTATGTCTCAAGTGTTAAGCTTTCAAGGCCCAGCAATTGTTCAGAATATTCTAAACCCATATGCGGACCGCTCTTGCGGGATCGATCAAACAATCGATACCCAATATCGTGGCAACTTAGCTGAACTAGACAAAATATCGACCTAGTCCGCTGTTTCCGAGAATTTTTCGGGCAGCCCGGAGAATTTGGCTCCTGGAAGAAAAGGGTGGAGAACATTTTGCGTCTATACAAAAATTCCAAAGGCACTCCGAAGCAATTCGGAATTTTAAGTGCCATACGGAATAAGATCGTCAGTTATGCCGACATTGCCCTCGAATCCAACAATACTCCACTTAGTTGGGAAAGCATCTCTCGTTGCTAAGAGCTGCATTACGTAGACAAAAGCGATATGGGAACATTGAAATATCAAATGACTTCCCTCACGCGAGGTAATAACTCCATTTAGGAATTTTATCAACAAATATATTCCCACTTATCCTTAATCCTCAACAAAATTTTGTCCACAAGCGTTGGCCCTGAAGCTCTTAATCTTTTGACGCGAACGTACAAGAAAAAAGCCCCTGGAACGTTCATATGTGGATTAAAAGGAGATCTACCAAGATTGCTTGGCATACGCGAACCTGCTGAATTGCCGCAGGTTCCAAAAAGAATTACATACACCCCGCACTTGTAAAAAACGCCAAACTGAATCAGAAACCATTTTTTGAAAATTCAATCGGTGGAAATATAAAAGTTTAACACCACACATTCGTTAATTTATTTGGTCTAAACGACACAAAAATTAATTGTTTTTCTTTTGCCCTGCCTAATTTCCTTTCATAGAATCCTTGGCAATGATAGCCTAAAGGACCTATCTGCTATTATCCACGCGAAAGAAAATTATATGCAGACTCAAAATCGAGTTAAAGTTCAAATCAAACAACAAGCCTCTCAAAGCGTTAATTTAATTTCTCTAAGAACCAATCATCTGAATGAGCAACAAAAATGTTTTTTAAACTCCATAATAAAAAAAAAGTACCTACTATATTTGCTGATCCAGACACATGGTTGATATATGCAACAAATGTCAGGGGTGAAATACGTACTACAGCCGATGACACGGTTAACTCTAAATATTACCCCTTTCCAAAGTCGTTAAAAGACGAGGCTGAAAAACAGATAAGACAAATGCTCAACGATGGCATTATAAAACCATCCAGATGACCCTTTAACTCCCCGATTTGGGTAGTGCCAAAAAAATCAGATGTGTCCGGGTAGAAAAATTCCGAATTGTCATCGATTATAGAAAACTTAACAAGGCTACCATTGCTGATCGTTATCTTATACCGGAGATAAACGAAGTTCTTTCCCAACACAGGAATAGTAAATGGTTTACCGTGTTAGACTTAAAAAGCGGATTTCATTAGATATTGTTAAAAGAATCTGATAGAGAAAAGACTGTCTTCTCCTTTAGTAACGGCAAATACAGGTTAACATGATTCCCTTCGGGTTGAAAAACGCGCCGTCAATATTCCAAAGAGCACTAGATGATATACTAAGAGAACATATCGGTAAGATATGTTACGTACACATTGATGATATAGTGATTTTTAGCGAGGACCAGCAAACACACCTTCAAAACATCCAAAAAGTTTTTCATACTTTCGAAAAGGCAGATATAAAGGTTCAGATATTGTAGATAAGTGCGAACTCCTACGGTATGAAGTTGAATTTTTTGGATTAGTTCGAGATATTGCTAATTTTCCACCTACAAAGACTCTCAATCTTAAGGTCTATCCGGTTACCTTAGTTAGTGGATAGCCAAACCACTAACATACTTTTTGAGAGGAGGCTCGACAAGATAATTCTATTTCAGCCTATCAACATAGCGACGACAGCTCATCACACGGACTCATTCAATCTGTTGAAACACCAGTAAATGTCTTTAAAAATGAACTGATTCTTGGAGATTGGAGAAGAAATTCCCCCAAGATCGAATACCCTTTTCCCAATGTTCGCAGGATTATTTTCAGCCAACCTCTTTACACTAAAGAGGTTTCAATTTTTAGACGTTTTTTAACCCTTCTGTCATAAATGGACTTCCGACAAGTGAAGAAACTTTAGCTAAAATTCAAGAAATATATAAGCTCCATTTTTCAAATTACAAAGTTCGACATACCCAGACTTAAGTAGATGACCTTTCCAACGCATCAGAACAAGAAGAACTAATTTTAGATACCCATACAAACCCAAAAGAAAACAAAGCCCACATTTTACAAAAATTTTACTTCCCTCAAATCTCCGCAAAAATCAATAAGCTTGTTAAACAATGTCGTGTGTGTGAAGAGCACAAGTACGACCAACACCCTAACAAACCAGTGCTTAACGCAACACCTATTCCACAGTTCCCTGAACATATCATCTACCTAGACACATATTATGTATATTCCACTGAAAAGTATCTTGTTCTTACGGCAATAGATAAATTTTCAAAATATGCTCAGTCAAAAATTTTCAAATCCAAAGCTTTTAAAGATTTCATTGGTGTTCCAAAATTGATAACGAAAATTCCTTTAACTCGTCATCTATCTGTTTCATGCTTCAAGCCCAGTTAGGAATAGAAATATTTGAAGCACCCCCATATTCCAGCAGTATAAATGGACTCTCTAATCTGTCGGAAATAATGCGTTGTCTTAAAACAAACAACACTCACAATTCTTTCTTGGAACTTTTAGATCAATTTTTTGTACAAATATAATTACTTCATACACTTAACCACGGGAAAAAGATTCATTGAGGTATTTTTCGGAGGAAAGGTAAGCACAAACCCCGAACACAAACCGACTACAGGAAAAGCAAAAACATGATTTAGAATACCATTATTAGAGAAGGCATCCTATTAAAAACTACTCTCCTGGCAAAACTGTTTACATAAAAATAAATAGAAGGCTAGGCTCCAAAATATCACAAAATAAACAAGAAATAGTAAAAGAAAACAGAAACAAGACTATACTTACTGAATCTGGAAAAACAGTTCACAAAAGCCTGATTAAAAATTAAAATCACTTTGTTTCTTAATAAATTTATGCTGCACTTGTGTATCGCAAACATTTAAATCTTAGATTACCCAAAGTCTAAACTATCAAAATCAACACTGGCCATGCAAAAGATGGATCATTTAAAATATTTCAAACAGCTGATCTTGATTCCTATGAGAAAATCCTTGGAAATTTAGAAGAATCAATCAACGGTATCTCATCCGACAATCCCTTACAACATATCCAGTCCTTTGAAATCCTTCGCATCAGAAATTATTTACTTAAATTAAAATTATTAAAAGACCAAAACGCTCTCTTAATTCGGGAAATTCCGACCACCACGACTACGAAATAATAACAAGTAAAATAAATAATGTGTTAAAAATAATAATAACCAATATATCAAAAATAAGCTAAGTTTAGAAATATAATATATTAGTGAAATAAATAAATTAGTAAAATAAATAATGTAACGAATAAAATTTTAAAAACAATTAAAGAAAGCTCAAACCTAGAATATGAATTAACTATGAAAATTAAATATAAGTTGGGGATCCTAAAGGAAAAAATTATTAATCTGTCAAATGTTATTCAATAGGCCAAGGCCAATATTGTTAACTCATTTATACTCTCAAATAATGAAATCAATGTAACAGAAAAAATACATATTAAGAGATGAAAATATACCATATATTAATTTAGGTGAAGCGTTAGAATTTGTATTAAAATTTTCAGTGATGTAAAAAGTTTAATTTACATTATAGATTTACCTACAACTAAAAAGGAAACATGTAATACTTATTTATTAAGAGCTGTCAAAATAGATGATAAGATAAATACAATTCCGCATGAATTAGTTTTAACTTGTAGCGAAAAAACATTTGGAATAATTAAGCCATGTGAAACCTATAATAAGTTCTCTCTATGTAGAGACGTAAGAATATCGTAGATATCAGCAACACCATCTGCTGAAAAGTCGTGAACCAACGTGTACACTCGCAAACAATCAACACATCGAGTAAATAGAAGAAATCGCAACAAACAACAATTCGATGGTCCTGTCAAAATTAATAACGAAACGATAATCCTTGAAAATACTTACATCATCCGACATTCAAACATAACAACTGAAATTGGCGACAAAAGAGTCACAACCCAGCAGATAACAGATCACCAGTTGATGCCTGCAATTTTACAACCAACTTCCAGAACAGAGAGAGAGAGTACTCTCTACAGACGCTAACACAGTTAAGCCTCAATAGTACCACAAAAATAGAACTTCTGGAAACAAGAAACAGAATCAACACCAGTTTTAATCTATGTCTATCCTTTCTTATAGTAGCCATTATAATAGTCCCCATAATCACCTCACCACCTCCAGCCCCTAGAACTTCAGATCAAAAAGTTATTGACATCGATGGTATCCGTAAACTGCACTTCAAATAAGCTGCAAAGTGCAAGAAAGGATGTCTGCATTCAAGGAGTGAGGAGTTAACACGCGCACCCAACATTCTCACAGTGTCATAAGACATCCAGCATGCGCAACGATATCAACATATGCAGCCTATACTCACAGGTGTCATCAAATACCTTGTTTTGCACACTGCAGATGTCGTGCTCTGAACATGCTTCATCGTCATGTTGCTGACACAACATTATTTACGCCTGTGGGAAAGTAATTTTTAAGAAAGGTTTCATAATTATGTTAAGGTAGATTCTAAGTTAGTTCTATTCTGAATTCAAAGCAGTAAAGACGTAGAGACTTCAATAGATTTTTTTTTTTAATTTATAAACATCTAACGTTTTAATTTGTATAAGCCTGGTGATATCGCCTACTCCAATTAGAAGCCTATCGAGTAAATATAGAAAATATTACAAGTTTACTATCAGCATTTAAGAATATAACCGGCTCATAACTCAGCAACCATCTTAAATATTAAAGTTACTGAACTTTAAGTAACATTTAAGTCATTAATGATAAAATTATGGAAGAAAATAGAACTACCAGGATCAGTATTTAAAGGCATAGCAGGCAACATGGATGCAGACGATGCTAAACACCTAATTGAACAAATTGAACAATTGGCACAAGGCCAATCAGTAGTGACAGACGAGGCAAACAAACTGTCATCAAATGACAGAGATTTAGTTATATTACTGACTATATTAACAGGCAAGAGAAAATTGTTTAAAGTATTCGCAAACACAAATTAACATTAAATCAAATCTGACGAGATTGCATTAAGTTATACACAATACCTCAATTAAATCAGCTACAATATTGGCTTAATAGTCACTTATCAAACAGCAGAAGCTGTTGTACTCACTAGGCTCAATATTATATTAAAGGAAATTTTAAATTCCACAGAGCTTGATGCAATATATGAATTTTTTGAAAATAAATTTGAAGGAAACAAATCAGAAGAGCATATTTACGATCCGTGATCTTCTCTTATTATACAGACACTTACATTATATTCAGAGCAATTCAAAATTCGGGAGAATTGAATGACATCCATAATAGTTAAAAATGCAACTCATTTTGGAAATCTGCAAAATGTATTATGGGCACACGTCATCAAGATCAGTGGAAACGAGATGAAATTCGTTATATGATTCCTTGAGACAAATATTGCAAATAAAAGAAAAAAGTTTCCAGTTCTTCAGGGTTTTAAATATAAAAAGTCCATTAAGTGAACAAGATTTTCTATATATTTCTGAGCACCTAGACTGCACCAAGCCTCTGCGGAACTGACAAACGTTTTGCAAGGAGAAAATAATGTTTTTTATGGCATTTTCTCCAATCTCTAGTTACCCTAAACAATAAATTGCAAATTTTACCTCGATTGAGTATACTGATAACCAAACCTTGATTATTTAATAAATCTATTTAAAGTCAAGTCTGAAAATCCTGAGTTTCACCAAAGAAACTCCTCACCGAGGCCGACAAAAATGATGACTCATATTTTTAATTTGAAGATCCCTTATTTCCGGGAATTTCATTCTTCGATTTATCAAAAATTGAATTAGAAACACGTCAGTTCTTTGACGATCCATCTAGAGATTTAGCCAGATTGGGGAAATATCCATGTATTAAAAAGGTCTATTACAAATTCAACACTCCGCTACCTTCATCAGCCCCAGTGGAGAGGTTCTTTTCGTACGCAACTAAGACCAATCTAACAAAAGCTAATAAGCCGCCTGATAATTTATTTGAAAAAATAATCATACTTAGGACAAATATTTCATTACTAGAAAAACCTTCCTGCTAATTCACATTAAAAATGTTTTCGGTGTTTTTCTTTACTTTTATGTTTAAAGCAGAAATTATTATTATTTTATCCGTTATTTTGTAAATATCTAAAACATAAGAAAGTATTGAAATATCATAATTTTTGCAGTTTTGTTTTTCTTAGCACATAACTCCTATTAACATTTCGGTCCTTAGTCCCCAGCAATCTTACCAGAATCCTGATAAATCATTTCATACGAAGAAGATTTGTGTTAGTGCCAATACGTGGCGTATACAGTAAGTAAGTAAGGTATACAGTAAAACAGAGTTATTTATTCTTTAATAATGCTATACAATTATTCAAACAAGGATTGCAATTGATTCAATTGCATGATTTATGCCAAAAATAACTCGCAAGAGTAAAGAGTGATGAATAAGATCACTCCTAACTCACCATCTAAGATTAATCAACTTTAAATCTTTACTCATTCACTCGAGGAAAACCCAACTCTGCCAGTGTGATGAACCAGAAAATTAGTGACGTGGTTTACCACCTAGATGATTATGCGATTAACGACCAACACGTTTTCGGTTGAATGTGCTACTGACAATAGTTCTCTGCATGAAGTGGGAAAAGAGGTGAACGACAATGATCGAAAAACACTTCTGCTTCAGCTATATTCGTTGGTTGTGGTTTTGTAGCCGAGTTCTTAGAGCCATCAACTTTTGAAGAAGCGTAGATTCAAAGAAATGTATTGTGGCTATGGAAGCAGAAATGGAGGCTTTAAAGAAAAACGGAACTTGGGAAATTGTTGAACCGAAGAAAAATCGAAGGATCATTGATGGGTCTATAAGGTAAAAGATTTCAGCACGAATGAGCCAGCTCGATACAAAGCCAGACTAGTGATCAAGGGTTTTACACAGGTAAGAGGTATTAATTATGAATAAACTTTTAGTTCCGTAGCTAAGTTCGGGTCGATCATAACAGTTCTAAGTTTGGTTGCTATGAGATCATATAAATGAAAACATTTTGATATTACGTCCGCCTTCCTCAATGGAAATCTCAAAGAGGAGAACGGGATGAGTTTTCAAACTTAGGAAGAGTTTGTATGGGCTCAAACAAGCTTCACGGTGTTGGAACGAAAAATTCACTGTTTTACTTCGGTCCTTCCAACTGAAATCATCAAGAGCTCACGCATGTGTATTTGTCGGTCGTGATGTAATTTTGGCAATATAGATTAATGACGGTATCATCGCAGCAGTTAATGACGACAATATTTCACCACTTATCAACCACCTTCAGAATGAATTTGATCAAGGTATTCGAGGAGAGGTATTTTATTGGTTTGGAGATATATATTTGTAATAAGCGGACGGTTCAATACATATTGGTAAAGTAAATTTCGCTGGCGCAGTCAGTTTAAAATTTGGCATGGAAAAAGTAAATGCTGTATCAACACCTGCGGAGGCATCCGATTGACGCGTTCGTGACAACATCGTACATGGTTACATTTTTCTACATCGAGAAGCTGTTAGCAGCTTTATGTACCTTGCTATCGGTATAAGGCCACATATCTCTCTTGCCTTAGGGTTCGTTAATCGGTTAATGGAAAAACCATACGAGGGCAATGTCAATTGAAGCGTATCATACGTTACGTGAAGGGAACGCAGCATTACGGTATTAGTTTTAATTCTAAAACTAAATTTAGCCTTAACTGTTACAGTCACTCCTACATTGCTGGGGACATAAAGTCCAGACGGTCAAGAATCTAGAATTTTCTTTGCGATGGTCCACTTTCATGGAGCTCTCAACGACAGCGCTGTGTAGCGCTTTTGTCAACAGAGTCGGAGTATATAGCAGCAACTGAAGCGATAAAAGGCCTTTCCTGGCTAAATCTGTTGTTAGAAGATCTTCACGTTTGTCACATTAAAATGGCTCTTTATCTAGGTAATTAAAGTGCCATCAGACTAGTGAAAATCCTTGAGTTCCACAAGGGGTCCAAACACATAGACGTCAAATACCATTTCATCAGAGATAAATACGTTGAGAATCTTTTTTACATCAAACCCGTAGCGTAATATTTACTAAGCCTTTACTCAGAGTGCATTTTCAAACACTGAGAGACATGACTGGTGTTCTTCAGTTGATTGAATAATGTGCAAAATTTTTAAAGTAAATTTTGATTTCATTTTAAAAGTCTATCAGCTGAATAATGAACTAAATTTTTAAGGCATTTAAGCACTACTAAATGATGCTATCTATTTCTGGAAAGGATATTGAATTTTTGAGAGAAAAAATAAATTAATTTTAAAATTAAAATTTCTAGTGTGGATTGTATTTTTGTGTAACATTTTGAATTAATTTCTAAACCAATGACAAACTGAATTACATTACAAGTCAAATATCAAAGAAAATGGAAGTGTTGAAAGAGATTCTTTAACATTTGTTCTACTAATCTCATTTTGCTCTTATATAGGGTGATTCATCGTGAGGTTTGATTTTCAATAGGCTTTTTTTGAAAGATCACGCGTGACTCCTATCAAACTGCTTTATCGGTTTTGTTCAGTATCGTTTGGCAAATCATCATAGAAAGATGACAACAGCGTCTCCAAATTGTTCAGCTGAAATCAGCGAAAATCAGCGTTCTGTGAAAAATGTTTTTCGTGCGATTCGAGGAACTTATGGTGCGCATAATCGACCTACTGCAACCACTATTGCGCAATATCATTCGCAAATTTGAGTCCTAGTTTACATAAGTGGATGATACTCGACCGGTTAGACAACATCCAGCACAAAGTTAAGAGACTATAGCAGCTGTAACTGAGAGTGTATGCGAAGACCGTGACGAATCGATTTGTCGTCGTTCTCAGCAGCTTGGCTTAGTGTATTCGAAAACTCGGCGTATTTTACGTGAGGATCTCGGCCTAAAAGCAAACAAAATGCAACTTGTGCAAGAATTCAAGGCGACTTGAATTTGATTCATATTTCCAGTGAATGGGCTCTACATTAATAAACAAAATTGCCGTATTTAGGTTGATGAGCAACCTGAAGAGTATCAAGAGCTACCATTACATCCATTAAAAACAACGGTATGGTTTGGTTTATGGGCTGGTGGAATCATTGGTCCATATTTCTTCAAAAATTAGGCAAATCAGAATGTTACCGTCAATAAATCGAGTTTACAAAGGTAGAAGTACATTGTACATGTGGTTGACTGTAAAGCACAATTTTCATAAAATAATTTATTTAAAAATGGCGGCTGTGCAGCGTTTCTCAGATAAACTCTCTTTTTTAGAAAAGTCTACGGTCGTACCAACAGATCCTGTAATTTTTTTAATTATGAGTCACTAGCTTTTTTTTTTTATTGTACATGAAACAATTATACAATTATAAAAAAAAAGCTGTCGATGAAAACATTTTCCTTATCAGAGATGGGATTTATCGCAGTAAAGAAGGCATGGTCAGCCGGAGCCCATTGAAGCTTAGGTAGATTAAAATCACCCAAAATGAATAACAACGTCGTTGGGATCAGTAGCATTTAAAATACAATCGATTTTATCAACAGCTAGCTGGTAACTATGAATTGATTAAGAGGGAGAGGGACGAATATAGCAGCAACAAATATATAGGCTGCGCTTGCAAATAAGAATTCTAGCTCAAACAAATTCAAAGAATAGAGTGGACGATTTTTTAGAGGGTCTAGACTCGAGACGAGAGTGTATAAATTCCCCCCTTTATCTGGACCATCGTCACGGTCTAAATCGAAGTCTTGGGAAAATAATTCAATATTCTTCATAATAGTGCTGAGATTGGTTTCTGTGATGTCAGAAATGCCGTAGGGCAGCATGTGCGAATTAAGATATACATATAGTAGAGATCTTAGTTCGTTATTCTCGTATTCGTTATTCTATCGTATTGAGATATTAACGAATATTATCATAAAATCTGCGGGCTCTTAATCGAGAGAGAACAAATCGGTGATCCTTTCCTGAATCAATAACCTTATTGGTTAACTTTATCTCTGGAGAAAGTAAGGAAGAATGGGGTGTAAAAAAAGGTGGTGTTGTATTAGGGTGTTAGTCTGGCGTAGAAGATAAGGAAGGATTTAAAATATGTGAGGGAATAAAGTTAGGGTAAGCCGTTTTTGTTTAAGTGGTATAAGAAAATGTTAGGTTTTTTAAAGAACTGGGAAGAGGGTCAAGATTAAAAAAAACACGTTTAAGAATTGAGTTGGAAGGAGTGGAATACTATTTTGTATATAAGCGACTGGCAGAATGATGTGAAGAAGGAGTAAATGAAGGAAATGACCCAATTTGGATCAAGAGCTTGTTTGTTAGCATTTGGGTTTTTTCTTGTAAGAATTAGACTTAGAATTTGACATAAGTATAGGGTCAAACTTCATATTAACATGTTTCTGTTTGAAGGCTATAGTAACAAGGTAACTATTTCGGCTTTGTTGAAGTTGTTCAAATTTTTTTATTCTTTTGTTCCACTCCAAAAGTGTCCATAATATTCCGAATCGTGAGATTGTGAGTTCAGGAGTTTTTAAAGTAGAATCAATTTCATAATAGGGTTGTGGTGGAGGAGAAGATGACCCCGGGGGTATTGCGGTTCTATACCTGCAGACTCAAGCATCTTAGTAAGAATCGAGATGGTGTACAATGCAGGCGGGATTACATCGGTATATCGTCGATTTTACTGGAAATTAGCTGGAGGTGATCAGCAATTTCGTTAAACAGCGCGCGGATTCGGTTATCTCGTTACTTAAATCACTCATTTCACACGTGAAGCTTATAAACCTAATCATTATGTGGTAGAAACGGAGCACTGCTTTTGGATAAATCTTAAAGACAAAAATCGAGGGAAGATTGTAAAGAACTTAAAAAATCAGCTATTGTGGGGATCTAAGATTTTATTATTGATTTAACACTATTGGATAGACGATTATTTGAATCTTCACTAATGTGGTGTTTTAATAAATCACTATTTTGAACACAACAATTTGAGCCAATTTCATAGATTTGTTTTTATTGTAAATTGACTCTTGTTATATCATAAATCACAAATTGCTCAACGGATATTGATAAATCTTCAACAGATTTTAAAATGTCATCTTTTTTTGAAAATTGACTTTGTATTGTTTTAAAGGTATAGCTACTCACTTTTCACCAATCCAACTAGCCCAAAGTCCAAAAGAGTCCCTTGAATCCGACAACAATCTTGGCCTGATATTTAACCAGGCCCTTACTTGTCCTACGAACATAAGCGCCACTATAGGTAAGGTACAAGGCGGATTACGTGTTCTCTGGGCCACACATCGCTTATTCCATACACGAAGAAAGCCATTATTAGTGAAAACCCTACTAATGCTGATTCTGCTATATTGTTCTGAGATCTTTTGCTGCCCTGACTATGACTCCAGAAGAAAGCTCAATATCGTATATAACAATATTGCCCGATGTGGATTTCACATAAAACGATATGACTATGTTTACCCTTGCTCAAAGCAAATCAGCGGAGGTACATTTAACACCGTGCTCAAATATAGAACCCCAAGTCTCTTGCATGATATAATTTAAACTAAGCAATGGGCATATATATCCAATAAGATACGCTTCCTTCAGTCAGGCAGATCATGTATGCTATTTCAAACGAGCTATGTCTGCTTGACTTCTGAACCTTAATTTTTCTTACATTTTGTACGGCTGTGGAATTCCTTTCCCATAAATGTTAGGAAAATTAGAAAAATTAATTTAAGTCATCTCTCTTAAAATATCTGGCTAATAAAACTATTAGAATTAAAAATGTCTAATTTGTTTATATTATCAATTGTCTTTTAAATGTTTTTTTTTTTCTTTTTTTATATATAAATTGTAATCTTATTCTTTCAATCACTTCCTTCCTATAATTGTTATACATACTAGCACATGTTTGTATCTAATATTTGGAAAAATTTTAAGGCTTCCACACTTTAAAAGATTCCATTATCTTACCCGTGTAATAAATAAATTATTTACTTAATAAATAAATAAAATACTTAGACCATGATTTTTTCTCCTTAGACCGCTTAAAGAACAATCTGGCTGTTTCTGTTTTCGCACTGTGTCGAGCTCTTTTGAAAGTTGCTCAATTTTGCTGTCCATTTGTTCGAATTTTTCTTCAACATTTTTTCTACTCTCTCAAATTTGTCATCAACATTGTTCCCTATTCCGAAAACATTTTACTGATATGACACTTTACTGAAATGATAGATGGCAGATAGCCGATACTAGGAGATAAAATGCACTTTTGCTGCCTTTAAATTTAGCGAGTGGCTATAACGATAAAGTCGGCTTTATGTTGACTATAATTATGAAAACACTAATGTGGACTTTGTTACCTACTAAATAACCCTAAAGTCTACTTTATATAACTATAATTTCGCGCTTTTGTGTCTAGTTATTTGACACCAATAGCCTACCTTGATACCAATCAGCCTACGAGAAATGCATATGGTAATTGTTTGTTCCATATTTATGAGTGCCTCAAAATCGATACATTTTGCCATTAGGAGAAATGTATCCCTAAATTCATCATAATTGCACTATGGCGGTACTATGTACTACACAGTCAAATTTCCATGCCTTCTTAGAAATTAAAATAAACTTTATTGAGCTTAGAAACTGTCTTCTACATGAGCCTTGGTCTGATTTATGTACTTGTAGCAATACTTTACAATATTTACCGATTCCCTTAAGAATTATATTCGAAACTGTTCTTTATCTCTGCCCTCCAAAATGTTTGTAAAAAGACTAAAACCCTGGATATCTAAGGATTTATTAAACAAAATTATAGGTACAAATGAGCTAAGAATGATGTGCAATAAATATCCTGATAGTTTAGGATTAAGGGGAAAGTACCAGAAATTGTATATGGAGCTTAAAAAGGAGGTTCTAATTTGCAGCGATAGATAATACAGGTTGCAGTTAAACTCCGCAAGGGGAATGGCAAATTGTTAATAGCAAAATAAATAAACAAACAATGCCTAAAAAGCACTCTGTTCTATGGGTTAATGACTGCGAGGTGCCCGATAAAATTGATATTGCTAATACAGCTATGCCCAGTCCAAGCAATTTGCTCAATCTGTTCGTCTTTCGTAGATGTGCTGAACCGGTAAATAGTAGCCCATAATATCTTTTGAAGTCTTAAACTTCATTAAATTCACGTGAACTGGATTGTATTTCAAGCTTTGTCCTTTAAAACATTTCATACTTTATAATAGGTATCCTAGGTGATATATTTAATCTGAAGGAGTCTTTCTTGATGGCCTTAAATGTGCATATATTATCCAATTCCAAAAAAAATCTTCTTCTTCTGAAGTGGCGCATCTCATTTCTTCCAGTTTTCAGCAAAATATTTGAAAAACTCATGAAGAACTGGATAGTAAGCTTCTTAAATAAACTCATGATTTTCAATCTAGCTCAATTTAGATTTAAAAAAGGAAAGACAACGGAAGGTGCATTCTTAGAGTTTAGTTCTTAAATACTGTCTAGCTTTGAAGGCAAAATATGTAAAACTGGTCTATTTATTAAGGCAACTAAGGCGTTCGATATGGTTAACCAACATCGACGAGTGTATACGCATAAGTGCACTCATGAAATTCGCTCCTCGTATGGAAAAAAAGTTGCGCGTGGGTTAAGGACCCTTAACCATGTGTGTGTAACCATGTTTACACACGACACCTATAATCAGTGTAGTCAGCTACGGAGGCATCCATGATGCAGGAGTAGATGGCAGTGACAGCTCGCTACGACCTGAAATAAGCCAAGTGTTATTGACTGAGGATGGCCAACCCACCCTTATCGCCCTTAAACGCCCTTAATTGCTACCATTCTGGTCAAAATTGAATGGTAGCCCCTAAACGTATTCCTCCCAGTCGCCACCTGTAAAAAAAAGGAATTAGTGAAAGTCCGTTACGTCATTTGCTGTCATGTCGTCATCGTTTGTGCGTCACGTCATGTCACAATCGGCCCCATCGAAGGACGGTCGGTCCGTACATCCACACACCACTCGCGTTTAATTTAAGCCTTCATGGTAAAATAAAAAACTATCATTATATATTTTTTTTTTTTCAATTTTATTTTGTTGAAATTATCAGGCTATTGGCCACTTAACATTTATATTTATTTATATATAGGACTTACCGGATCTAGCGTATTCCCCGTAGTACTGGCGTCAGCACTTGAAGAATCGCTTTATAAAATTCAATGAAAATTTTATTTTTTGCGTAATAAAGAACTATAAATAAAAAATGAAATTAAAAAAAAAAAAAAATTTACTAATATAACTCCCTATCTTTACTCTACACAATGTCAAAAAAAATAATTCTAACACTCAACTTAATTGAAAAAGCTCACAAAAGAATCTCCAGTCCTAAACCTAAACCATACTATCATATATTGTATTTGTTTTCACTTTTTGTTGTTGTTGTTGTTGTTGTTGTAGTTAGAGTACCTCTTGTAGGCAATGTAGCCTGGAGGCCGAAAGTTGCAATTTTTAGTCACGACTATCTGTCGTGTGTGGCTAAAGCCCACGGTAAAAAAAAACACAAATTTCACCAACCTGCTTACTTGTGACGACTTCGCGTCAGGGTAAAACGCCGGTATCACATTTATGCATGAGTGTAATGACAATTTTGACCTATCAACTTGGTCTCGTTCTTTTTAAAAAAAAAATTCCATTTTTTCTTCCTATTTTGCTTCCTACCTCTTTCGCTTCATATTATCTATGATTACGCTATCTCTCTCTCGCAAAAAATGGTTCCTGCCTAAAATGGATCATAACCTAGATATAAAAATTCATATTTAAAGTATTTATTCCCCCGCAATTTTTAACCCATAGCAAGGCTTTCCACCTCTTCCAACAGAGTTCGGACTAATCAACACTCTCTAGGACAAAAGAGACAAATTTACCATAAGTAAAAGAGCACAGGAAGAGATTGAGCTTACGAATAAGTGGAATAAGGGAACTCAAAAATAGAGTAATGATTGATAGGATCAGACTCTGTGTTGGGTTATAAAGAGAGATAAGTAGGGCCAATTTAATTATTGGGTGGGGAACATGTGTTTAAAAGAAGGGTTCAATCCATTGGGCTTGGAACAGTGACTCAAACATGAACACCACAGATAAATGCATAGATTATTAAATTTCTGCTTAAAACCCTGACGCTACACACTAAAGCAGCATCTGCTTAGATAACGAAACCAAACATACAGTCCGTAACTGGTAAAAGGTTAAAGAGTGTTCCTAAGATGAAGAGAGCTTTCGCTCCTTTTCCTTAAAGATAACGGAATTTTTGATGTAATTTTATTTCCAGCCACAAAATGTGCATTTTTTATACCTTGCCTCATTTAGCTCTGTTACACAGTGTAAGTAAAAATTTGTCAGCGTGAGGATCGTAAAACTATCGGGAAATAATAAATAATCATCTAAATGGGTAGGAAAAAATACTGCAACGGAAATTGTCAAAATAGAGGCTCATCATGAGCAAGGGGTTTCTAATCGTACAATAGTCAAGAAAATTAATCGAAGCCCAAAATCGGTTAACAGTTATTTAAATTATCCGTTATCATACGGAAAAAAATAAAAGACACCCTTTTATTCTACTTTCGATTAAAGACAAGCGGAGAACCATCAGGTTAGCTTAAAATTCCACCCACCCTCTGAGTAAGATTAGACTGGAAGCTGGACTAGAAGTTAGCCAAATGAAAATAAGTCGTGTTACAAAAAGTGCCGGACACCTGAAGCGCCGAATACTGCACAAAAAATCTCCGCTTAACAGTGTTCGTAGGCTACAGCGGCTTATTTTTGCAAGATTCCACATGGATTGGAATACCGATGTTAGCAGCCTTTCAAAAGATTGGCGTAAAGTGATATTTTCAGATGAAAGCTTAATTTTGACGACCGGACGGTCTTCACTTTCTCCACGATGTAAGAAAGGAAAAGTTGTATTTAGATCGCCATCACAGCCGAGAGGGAGGAGTATGGGGTGCAATCTATTTTTATGCTACAATAGATTTAGTTTTTGTGAACTGCAAAATGACAGCGGCATACTATAAACCCATATTGGAAACAGCTATGCCTCAGTTTTAGAATATTTTTGGACCACTGTCGATTATTTTCCAGCAGGACAATGCGCCGATTCACACAGCTGGCATAATTAAAACTTGGTCTCAAGGTCAAAGTGTACAACAACTACCGTAGCCAGCCTACTCACAATGTTTGAACATCATTGAAAATATTTGGGGATGTTTACCACGTAAAGTTTAAGAAAGAGGTAAACAGTACGCAAACAAAAAGGAGCTTATTGACGGTATCAAAGCAGCCTGGGCCAACATTTCCTCAAATCTTATTAAATATTTGTATGATTTTGTAGTAAAATAAATACGATGAGGCTATTCTAAGGTTTTTTTATGCCACATTTTAGTAGCTGGGAAATTCCGTTATCTTTAAGAAAAAAGAAGGAAATCTTTTTTCATCTTGGGAACACACTTTAAATTTGTCGAACGAAACATTTTTCCTCATGTACACATTACAGAAGAGCCAAAACAAATAATTTGTAAGAAAAACAATGTGTTGTATCCAAATTTTACAGACTAATGAATTAATAATCTAAGAACGAAGAAAAGGTTGTATTTTAAGAAGGTGGCAATAAAATATTCGAGGAAGGATATCCTGCGTCGCCAAGCAAGATACCCTAGTGAATACTCACTGTATCTTCCAACATACATTTAAGGCGACAGTTATTCCAAATGTTGGACGTATGCAGTGATGCACGAGACTTTGCAACTATGTCGGCTATTTTACAATTAGCATCGGTGACAATTTGTACATTAAGCAAATAATAACCTTTAACATAAATAAGAAAATAAGTTGTTGCATGTTTTTTTTTTTTTTTTAACTAGCTATTCGATTACCCTTTCTGGTAATATAGTGCCCAGCCATTATCTGTCCTACGCTTTTTTTCTGGTCGCTCCTATAACCCTAGGGAACCTTGCGATTCTAAAAAATTGTTGCTTGACTTTGATGAAATCCTCAACTGATGAAGGAAACCTTATAAAATGGGTCAGTAATGAAGCAATTTTTGTCGAAATGTCCTTTATAATTTTTCCAACTGTTGCCTGTGACAACTTTTAAATTAAATAACTTTCTTCTTACCAATATCACTTCGATGAACATTTTTCCGAAGAAAATGAAGTGTTACAAGAGCTTGTAAGAATCCAGGTATAGGAAGACCACAATTTGTTACCGGCTCTTGGATATCGAGATTTTTAATCAAGAACTGGACCGTAAGCTTATCGAATCTGTACCGAGAGTAAAGCTCCTCATCGTCAAGCTTTTCGAAGGGATTTGATCGGTTTTTATATATTTTAGGCTTTCGAAAAAGGTCAAAATCTTCAAAAGAGTTTTCGGAAAACATTATTCTGATATGACACTTTACTGAAATGATAGATGGCAGATAGCCGATACTAAAAGATAAAATAGACTTTTGGTGCCTTTAAATTTAGCGCGAGGTTATAACGATAAAATCGGCTTTATGTTGACTATAATTATGAAAACACTAATATTGACTTTGTTACCTACTACATAACCCTAAAGTCTACTTCATATGACTATAATTTTGAGCTTTTGTGTCTATATAGTTATTTGACACTAATAGCGCCGCTTGGGCTTACGTGCTTCATAAATGAGACTACGAAAAATGCATATGTTAATTGTTTGTTCCATATTTATAAGATACATTTTGCCATTAGGAGAAATGTATCCCTAAATTCAAGATAATTGATTGCACTATAGCAGTGCTATGTACATTTCAAAAAAGGACAGTCAAATTACCGTGCCTTCTCAAAAATGTGGATTTCTAAGTACTTATTCAACAAAGTTAGATATTTAAATGAGCTTAGAATGATGTGCAATAAATATCCTGGTAATTAAGGATTAAGAAGAAAATACAAGAAATTGTATATGGAGCTTAAAAAGGAGATTCCAATTTGCAGCGATAGATAATACAGGTTGCAACTAAACTCCGCAAGGGGAATGGCAAATAGTTAATAGCAAAATAAATAAGCAAACAATGCCTAAAAAGCACTCTGTTCTATGGGTTGATGACAGCGAGGTGCCCGATAAAATTGATATTGCTAATACGGTTTTTCTAAAATAGGCTATAGCTCACAGCTATGCTCAGTCCAAGCAATTTGCTCAATCTGTTCGTCTTTCGTAGATGTGCTGAGCCGTTAAATAGTAGCCCATAATATCTTTTGAAGTTCTAAACTTTATCAAGTTCATGTGAATTGAATGGTATTTCAAACTTTGTCCTTTAAAACATTTCATACTTTGTAATAGATATCCTAGGTGACATATTTAATCGTGACGTGTTTGAAGGAGTCATTCTTGATGGCCTTAAATGTGCAGATATTATCCCATTCAAAAAACAAAAAAAATGTTCTTCTTCTGAAGTGGCCCATCACATTTCTTCCAGTTTTTAGCAAAATATTTGAAAAACTCATGAAGAGCTGGATAGTAAGCTTCTTAAATAAACTCAAGATTTTCAATCTAGCTCAATTTAGATTTGGAAAAGGAAAGACAACGGAAGGTGCATTCTTAGAGTTTAGTTCCTTAATACTGTCTAACTTTAAATGCAAAATATGTATAGCTGGTCTATCTATTAATACAACTAAGGCGTTTGATATGGTTAACCACCATCGACGAATGTATAAATGTACTCATGAAATTCGCTTCTCGTATGGAAAAAAAAATGCGAGTTAAGGCCCCTAACCATGTATTTCACACCTAACGATGTTTACACACGACACCAAACCAGCGTCTACTTAGATAACGAAACCAAACACATACAGTCCGTAACTGGTAATAGGTAAACGAGTGTTCCTTAGATTAATAAAGCTTTTCGTCTTTTTCCTTAAAGATAACGGAATTTTTTGATGTTATTTTGTTTCCAGCCAGTAAAATGGGCATATTTTTATACCTTAGAATAGCCTCATTTAGCTCTGTTACACAGCGTTAGTGAAAATTTGTCAGCGTGAGGATCGTTAAGCTATCGGGAAATAATAAATGGTATATTTTTTGTGGTTTTCTTCTTTTTAATCATTTAAATGGGTTGGAAAAAATACTGCAACGGAAATTGGCAAAATAGAGGCCCATCATGAGCAAGGTGTTTCTGTTCGTTCTATAGTCAAGAAAATTAATCGAAGCCCAAAATCGGTTCACAGTTATTTAAATTATCCGTTATCATACGAAAAAAATTACAAAGGACGCACTTTTATTGTACTTGCGAAAAAAGACAAGCGGAAAACCATCAGGTTAGCTTAAAATTCCACCCACTCTCTAAGTAAGATTAGACAGGAAGCTGGACTAGAAGTTAGCCGAATAAAAATACGTCGTATTACGCAGGAAAAAAAACTCCACTTAATAGTGTTCGTAAGCTACAGCGGCTTAATTTTGCAAGATCCCACATGGATTGGAATACCGATGGTAGCAACCATTCAAAAGATTGGCGTAAGGAGATCTTTTCAGATGAAAAAAACCTTAATTGTGACGACCGGACGGATACAATTATTACTTTCACGATGTAAGAAAGGAAAATTTCTATTTAGATCACTATCACAGCCGAGAGGGAGAAGTTATGGTACGGGGTGCAATCTATTTTTATGCTACATAGATTTAGTTTTTGTGAACTGCAAAATGACAGCGGCATTCTATAAATCCATATTAGAAACACCTCTGCCTCAGTTTCAGGATATTTTCCAACAAGACAATGCGCCGATTCACACAGCTGGCATAATTAAAACGTGGTTTCAAGGCCAAAGTATACAAAAACTACCCTAGCCAGCCTACTCACCATACATGAACATCATTGAAAATATCTGGAGTTGGTTAACACGTGAAGTATATGAAGGAGGTAAACAGTACGCAAAGAGAGAGGAGCTTATTGAAGGTATCAAAGCAGACTGGGCCAACATTTTCTCAAATTTTATTAAATATTTGTATGATTTTGTAGTAAAATAAATACGATGAGACTATTCTTAGCTTTTTTATAACGCTTGTTAGTAGCTGGAAACAAAATTACATCAAAAAATTCCGTTATTTTTAAGGAAAAAGAAGGAAAACTTTCTCATCTTGGGACCACACTTTTAACTTGTCGAACAAAACATTTTTCCTCATGTATATATTAGAGAGGAGCCAAAACAAGTAATTTGTAATAAAAACAATGTGTGAGGCTATCCAAATGTTACGGACTGTAGTATACTCATATATTGAAAAACTAAGAACGAAGAAAAGGATGTATTTTAAGAAGGAGATAAATATGAGAAAGGAGCACGTAGTCAGGTAGTCTTAAGCTACATCAACCTAGAATACAGCTCCGATCTTACATTTTATAATTAATTTTTTTTAATTGTGTGAAGGAACCAGAATTAATTAAATAAAAATAATAAACAGGATCATCGATTCTACAAAGAATATTTTTATAATTCTGAAGTATATTAATTGGCGGTCCTGCCAGGAGATAAATATATTGTTTGTCTTCACGGACCAGACCAAGGAATCAGATCCACATAGCACCCATCAAACGTATAAAGCAACCTAAATAAAGATACATTGTATCCAGCATAAAAGGTATATTTAAAAGAAAAAAATAATCTAGGAAACGAAATCTAGTAGTGAAATTACAAGTTTATGAGTAGTTTTACAAAAAGAAGAAACTTGCACCACAATAGTTGCAAAATAAATATAGTCATTGAAAGTTAAAATAAAGAAGCGGTCATAAAGATGACAGAACCAGTAGATTTAGCAGCACTAGTAGTAAGATTTGTACAAATGGAAGCATATTGCACGGGTTTAAGTAATAAATGACGGGAAGCAAAGAGGCAAACGACAGAATTGTTTGACACTATAAGACAACATGGGATAGATAACGAAACCTTTAAAAATTAGAATCGCGTATTGAGAGAAAAAATTGAACAAAAAAAGTGGACCCCACGGCATTTATACAACCTCTACAAAAGCTAAAACCAGCCATAGCAGTATATAATTACACAAATGAAATACATTTGGATGTTTTTAAAGCACTTTGAAGGAGATTTAACAAAGTACAGAGTATGGAGAGAATATGCAACAAGACTTATGGATAGCATCAAGAATCATTAATTAAGCAAACGTACTAACAAATAATAACACTATTTTCAACTTTGTAGCAATTCGTAGTAGACCAGACTACACCTACTCAGATATGAGACCACTTTACGTCCTACGAGACGAGATGTGAAAATTAACCCAAGCAAGCAGCACGCTCTCAGAATAAAACAATAAAATAAATCAAGCTTTGAAATTAATAAATTCCAAACAATCAATCGATCATGACAACTGTCACCAAATTTTTCAGATTTCATTCAACCAACGAAGTGATCACAAATTACCCCTATAAATTAAAAAGCGGAACAAGGTAAAGAGCAAAAGGTAAATAATTTAAGGTTTCATAATTTAAACTAAATGACTGGTTGTCATGCTTAACTTTAACCTCTAGTATTACAATTTAAAAAAATATAAAATACTGATAGATACCGATGCAACCCATAATTATATAAATAGGAAAAGTGATTCTTCAGCAAAATAAAAGTTCAAGAAGTAAAAATTAAAACTTAAAAATAGGTATTCAATTATAAGCATGAAGAGAATGAAAAGGAAAATAACCTTTTTTGAGCAAGAAAATATAGATTCATTCGATATCATATTAGGTATAGAAGGCTTAAAAGAATTAAACGCAGAAGTGAATCTAAAAGATATGACATTAATCACCATGAGTAGTGAAAATCAATCCGAGAACAAACTTAATTATATCATAGGAGAAGCTGAATATCAGGAAGAAATAGATAGAATGATGAAGGAAAACACTGTCATAAGACCACTGCCCTTCACAACATCTATTGAAGCCACAATTAGAACTAAAAACATAGAACCCATACGGACAAAACAGTATTTATACCTAGTCACAGATAATTTGCTAACATTAACAGATAGAATTTTTTAATAAAGAAATAGCTTAATTATTAAAAGAAGATATTATTCAGAGAAGCAATAGTTCCTATGACAGTCTCATATGCTCAGTACCTAAAAAGGTCTAGATGAAAATGGATTTTCAGGAGTTAAATAATAATACTATTAAAGATAGATACATAATTCCATGTGTCAATATGACAATTCAAAACTTAGGTAAGGCAAAATACTTCACAACGCTGAATTTGGAATCGGGATTCTAAACGGACTTAAAAACGCTCCCTCTATATTCCATAGATGTGTCGACGACATCCTAAGATAAAATATCGGAGCATTTGTATATATTTATATTGACTATGTTCTTACATACTCCGAAGAACATACAGAACACATAAATAAGATTTTAAACGCTCTTAACAAAGTCACCCTTAAAGTATCAAATGAAAAATCATTTTTTTTTTAGACGAGGTCGAGTATTTAGGACATATAAAATATAATAAAATAGGAACAAACCCAGAAAAAGTAAAAGTAATAAATAAGTGTCCTATACCCCGAACATTGAAAGAATTGAGAAGTTTTTTTATAAATGACAGGATATGCAGGCATAGCCAAGCCCCTTAAAAACAGAAGAAAATTATGGAACAAATGAGAAGGAACTATTAGCCACCATATTGACACTGCAGAAATTAAGAAATTATATATACGGAGTAGCAGATTAAACTATGTATAGTACACAAATCACCAATCTTTAGTATATTCAATATCAGAAAAAATCCGAACACGAAGTTAAAGAAATGGAAAGGTATAATAGAGGATTACGTTGCACCGGGACATACGTCATACATACATATTGCCTACAATTAGAATAAATACCAAATAACGAAATAAATGAAATATAAACAGAAACCGTTTTTAAAAATAAAATAAGGCACGCTATTCAGTTCACAACGGAAGACGAATTATTGGATAGTTTAGAAAAAAATACTTCAACCTAGCAAAACATGAAAGACCAGAAGACATGTATTCATTTGAGAAAAAGATAAAAGAAGTCTTTATAGAAAACAGGTTTATACACACACCTATTAAATTGGAAAATATTACAAATAAGGATAGTGAAAGAGACTCATGAAGAGGATCTATAGATCATATAGAGGATCTATACTATTGTATACTATACATTATTAGTATCAAAACATAAATTTTCAAAGTATACACCCTGCCTGACTCGAACTGCAACTTTTTAAAATGCTATAATTTTTTTATTTTTTGATAAACTTTATTGTGCCAAAGAAAAAATCTTGTTGAAATGATTACGGTCTCCGACCGAAATGATTGTTTCAATGCTGCCTCTAAGACAGTTTCACGGTATATGGTCATTTTTTTTGTTGACATAATGCTTGATAACAAATGACAACTCATCGGAAAAAATCAAATTCGGCAACTCACCACTTTCGTGCAAGCGTAGCAACTCCTTCGCTCTTTCGACTCTAACTTTTTTCTGTTGCTGTGTAAGATCGTGTGCTTTTTGGAACTTCAATGGCTTGAGCCCAAGCTCATTTTTCAGTATGTGCTGCACCCGCTCCGACGATATGTTGAGCTCACGAGCCATTTTTCTTCCACTTCGACGCGGATTTCGCTCAATTCGAGCCTTCACTTTCCGAACCATTTCTGCTGATGTTGCTGTTTTTTTATGACCACCTCCATGGCGTTTTGCATCGCTGCCAGTATCACGGCAACGAGCTTTGGTTCGAGACACAAAATATTTATTCACGTTGAGATGCTGGAGGGCTCTAACGATAGTTACTTGTGGTTTTCCAGCCAAATAAAAAGCAATCACACTATCACGTTTAAATTCCATCCCGGATAAAAATTTTCCAACACAACTGAGACGCAAATCGTTTAAAAGGCTTATAAATAAAAAGTAAAATTATCTGTCACTTGTCAAAATTTGAACTTGTCATGAACGGTTTGGAAATTATAGCAGTCTGAAGTTGATTGCAGTTCGAGTCAGGCAGGGTATATAATCATAAGAGAACTATAAAGGAAGGAGAGATAAATAAAAAGAGAAAATCTTATGAAACTATTTCCCAAATGCCGAGAGACTTATGACGGCTAACAAAAGTTGTTTCAACACTCAGATGGTGAAGTAAATATCTATAAAATACGGAATCAAGGAAGTACAGAGCCAGTTTATAGATCGACAGCACACGGCAAGTCGAAAGAGGACATAATATATATAATGGCAGAGCTTTCAAGAATATTTATGGTACAAAGCAATACCAATTTAATGGAGGAAATATTTAGAACAGTGCGTATTCTTAATAATGCATACAATTCATTCAGTCACAGGCTACAAACCACAAGAAGTGGCCATTAATCAGGAAAACTTAAAAGATTCAAATAAACACCCAAAACTCATTAAAGCATCAGAAAAGTCTTAGAGAGACTTGACAGGTCGGCTGAAAAGTTCATAGGCTTACACATTACTAGAATTAATACCATATAGTTTATAGTAGTATTAACCTTCAAACGACACATGTATAAATTTGACAGCTGTGGGACTATTGGTTCGTGAGATATAGCATTGAGTTAAACAACTTTTGTTATTGTGGAAAAAAAAATGGAAAAAAAGAGTTTAATGTGTTAATAAAACATTGCTTATTATGAAAAAAAAAATACTGAAACCAGAGCTTTGCTTGATAATTATTATTCGGACTCTCCACCAGGAAAATCAACCGTTAAGAAGTGGTTTGCCAAATTTAAACGGGGCGAAATTAGCATCCAAAACGATGCATGCAATGAACGCCCGGCCAAAAACGTGTAAAAAATTCACAAAATAATTATGAATAACCGTAAAGTGAAGTTGATCTAGATAGAAAACGGCCCCATTTAAAAAAGAAAAAAGTGCTGTCATTTTTTTCACAATAACAAAAATTGCTTCACTCACAACGCTATATCCGACAGCTGTCAAATTTATTCACGTATCTTTTGAAGGTTGGTACTAACTGAAAAAGGTGTGGATTTAATGCAAGTAGTGCCCTCTCTCAGAAAAGGAAAATGGACCTTTCAGCCCATGTATTATAGTTTAGTTTAGAACCCCCGCTTGGAGGGCCAGTAAATAAGAATAAGTTAATTAAGTTATGTTAAGCTAGCTTTTAAGCATTTTTTCTGTTGGCATGTAAGTATAGTTAATTTAAGAAGAGTGAAATAAAATGCATTATAATGGAAAAAAAATGGAAACGATGACAAAATTGTATGAATTGTTTTCTCATCCACCGTATTCTCCAGAGCTGGCCCCCAGTGACTTTTTCCTGTTTGCAGACCTCAAAAGAATGCTCACTAGAATGCTAAAGAGAAATCGTATTATAAAAATAGTATCAAAAAATTACATGACCACTATAATCGTTGTATTGCCCTCGAAGGCAAGTACATCAAATAATAAAATTGAATCTTAGCAAAAAAATATGTTTTCCCGTGTAAGCTCACAAACTTTTCAGCCGACCTTAATATTAAATTAATATATAATAGAAAAGTATATATATATCAACAAGAAGTAAAAATTTGGTAAGAATTTCGGGGATTAGAAAGAAAAATAATGGGGACACGATCTTAACAACGGAGGTGATAGATGTACACAAATATAACATAATAAATTATTATTTCTCTGATTAGCATTCCACATATTACTCGCGAATGTAATAAACCATACTTAAGGGGCAGCAAAAATAGAAGACGTCACAGAAAAGAAATACGTACTAACTTCAACCGATGATGTTTACATATTCAATAATCAGATATATTTATTTCATGTCACAAATCTAACAAAAATATTTAAAAACTTCGTAGATATAATTAGTAGCAATTAAAAACGTATTCAAGAAGAATAAATTGGGATAAAGAAGGTAAAGAATTTAGCTATTCAAATACAAGAGCCTACTAGAAGTAAGGCATCTATAAATTTCTTAACTAAATTTCAGTAATTAAATTTATATATGGAAACACAGATCATGACAATCTTATTGAAATACAAATCAAAATAAATAATCTAATAGAAAATAACAACAAACAGGGGAAGGTAAACTCTAGATTTGACCAAATTCTAAAGAATTTTGAAGGACAACATTTAAAAGAACATATAATCTTAGAACAGGTATATGAAAAGTTGCTCTTACTAACTGAAACGTTAAACGCAGCTAAGAATAATGAATATCTTTCAAGAGCATTAGATATAACAGACATAAAGGAAATAACAGAACATGAGTTAGAGGAATAATAAATATTTTAGAATATGCAATCATGTCAATTGCTAGATAATAATGAATACTATGTATTAAAAATACACTGTTAAGATTATAAATTACCCGCGATAAATTTTAAACATGAAAAGAACAAACAGACGAATTTATAACATTTTGTAAAGATTACGTAAGAAATTGTCAAAACTATTTAGGAAAAAATATTTGTGAAGAAAATATTGGAAAAGAAGAATCCCATATATAAATCCATTATTAAAAAATAAAAAATCTAAATGCAATATTAAACCAGAGTATAATTTTAATTTATTAGAAATAATACCAGGAGTAATATTAACTAATAGAAATCATAAAACAAATTACGAAACCATAAATAAAGAAAAGAAAATCGGTAAACAACCAGGTGTGGGGGTAACCATATTAATCAAATTTATTTTCATCCTATAAAAAATAAGTTTAGAAAACAAAAAAAAAAATTATTCCGAGTGAAACTGGTGCAAACACGGGCAGAATTGGCAAAAAAGCTTGAATCCCTTAGAGTGGCCTTTTCGCCTTATGCCAAGCCTACCCAGATTCGCAATCTACTCGGCATTGAAACCGATCTTTCGTCTTCCGATTATCCGCCGCTTAGCGCTGTTCCATCGACCCCTCAATCAACAGGTTCTTCGTTATCAGTGGATGACCAACCGACAGGCTTTCCGTATATTCCCCAGTCGACAAGCACTCCCTCGCTATTGGCTTTACCCAATTGCCAACCACAAAACGTCATTCAAGCAGCAGTTTCGGACAAAAAGCGGCATAATATCACAACTCGAAAAAAAGAACTAACCAGTCGCAGAAGCTTAGCATTTCTGACATCGAGTGACTAGTGTTCAGGTCAAAATATAATCTTACCTTAAGAAATTGTATTTTATAGTTGTAACATTAAGATGTCTCATAGAATGATAGAAAGCAGTACATTATAATCTAATCGCAAGCCATGCTTCCATATTTCGTATTCTAAATCATTCTTCTTGTATAAACCATCAACGAGGTAATACCTCTTCCTAAGACCGAATAAATTGTATTCAATCAACCGATTTGTCTAATATTTTTCTGGGTAAATACTCTACTTCATCGGAGAAGCCAACCAGGGAAAGTCTAGTCGCTAACAACTTTGAAAGCGCCATACAAACCAATCGATGTAACGACAATTTCATGTACGTGTCAATGCGAAGACTTTTGAAGGCCACAACGGCATTATATTTAATCTCCAGCGATGCGTCAAATTATGTTGAGCTGAAGGAGGGCTTCAATTCAAGCAAAACGCCTCGATCACCGATGCCTACCGACAGCTGCAGACATAGAAGACTTAAGGGTGAAAACATAATAGCCTATATACTGTCAGTACAAGAGATCGCCGCACAAGACAATCAGCGAGGATGAAATAATCAAATTTTTTATGGCGCCACAGAACCGCTTATACCTCAATGCTGTACACAGCAACAACATCGGAGCAGCTAAAAGACCGACTTCTCAAGTACGATAGGAAGTTCCTGTGGTCAGGCAGTCCAAAAGTACTTCAACTGTTCCTAATATGGACGTTTGTCAGCGCACTGCACCCAAAAACGGCGTGCTTTGGGTTCATGTTTCCGTTGTGGGAGCCATATGCTAAAGGGCTACAAACAGCCAACGAAAGTCAACGCTATCAAAGGCGACGAGGACGCAGAACAGAGCCAGGGGATTAAGGGTCAACCGTTACAACCATTCCAAAAAGTAAGTATTGCCTTCCAAAAGTGTGTCTCGAGTCATTCTAGTTTTAATTGTAACTCATTGATCGACAGTGGTAGTCATTTTTAGTTTCATCTCTCAACAAATTATACCGACAAATATTAAAGTTCATAGAATTGCGGGTGCTAAAATGCACACCTACGGTAAAATTTATTATAATTTTCCTTATTCAATTTATAGTTAAACGGGATAATCTTCATAAGCCTACTTTACTTGGACGTGATTTTCTTACAGCATACAACATTAGTTTCGTTATGGACACCACTGCAATTATACAGACTAAACCTAATCAAGCCAATTCATCAAAACTCGAAAAACATTTTAACCCCGTTTGTTGTTATGACTCAAAACACAAAAATTCTTTATAAATGTATAATACCATATTTCTAATGTGACTTCAAATAAATCTAAGTCGTTTATAAAAATTCCAATTGTTAATTCTTTCATAAATTGGGAAACGAGCTTAGGTAGTGATTGCTCTTTTGAGATTTGACAACTGTGCTGCTGATATCAGCTGTTGTACCGGTACTGACAAAAGTGGAGTGGAACATAATTCCCATAGTCCTTTCTTTGGTGCCACGAAGTATCGTTGGAACAAAACCGAATTTCTGTTCGACAACGAAACTTCACAATTGAAGCCAGATCCCCAATATAAATCTCGGTTAAGTAGTGATTCCGCTAATAAGTCGTCGTAATAAGTGTGCGAAAGCACAGTCAATCATCCGGAAGATAAAAAATACTTTAGCTTATTAGACTTGAAAAGTGGTTTTCATCAAGTAAAAGTGACCGAACGTTCAATGAAATTTTTGCCTTTCGTTACTCCAAACGGAGAATATACCAGAATGTAATTTGGATTAAAAAAAAGCCCTTCCGTGTTTCAACGTTTCATTTCACACATTATAAAAAAACTTTATCAAAAAGGGGATAGTAGTTATCTTTATGGATGAAGCAACGTGGTGCATGTGGACCCCCTGAGTAGAAGTGAGACCGTCTACGCTAATAAATATCCTAAGTTTACGTGCTAAACTAGAGAGAGAGAGCAGCAAACAATTTGAACTGAAGAATGAACTAGTATATAGAGACTCGCGAAAATCGATGCCTGTTCGTCTCAAGCGGGATGGAATCAAGCGTTATTAGGGCTATACATGAGAAACTCGGTCATTTAGGGGTGACCAAGTGTTATGCCAAAATCAAGTCACACTATTGGTTTCCCGACATGCGAATGAAAATTGAGAAATAAGTGAAGGATTGCATTAAGTTTGTCATGTATTGCGCTGTGGTCAAATCCAATGAAAGAAACCTCTAATACATTCCAAAAAGACCAATTCCATTCAATACAATCCATATCGATCGCCTAGGACCATTGCCTTCTGTAAATTCTAGTATTTACTAGTAACATAGTAATTGATGCATTCACGAAATTCGTCAAACTGTTCCCGGTTAACTCCATTAGTTCAAAAGAAGTAATATGTTCACTCAAGAAATATTTCGAGTACTATTAGATCTAGGAGGATAATCTCTGACATAGGAACCTGTTTCACCTCTCTAGAACTTAGCGAATTTGTTCTCCACAACAGTGTAATTTATATAAAGGTATCTGTAGGTTCTCCTCAAGCGAACGGACAAGTAGAACGAGGCAATCGCATTTCGACACCAATGTTAAGCAAACTAAGTGAGCAAATATAACATTCCGATTTGTCTAATAAGCTTGCAGAGGTAGAATTTGCTATAAACAATCCCGTTCATAGTACTACGCAGGCAAACTCATCGGTATTATTGTTTGGAGTCTGCTAAAGGAGGCCGGTCGTAGACTGGTTGACCGAACACCTGGACGAACAGGTCTCTCTTAACCGTAACCTAATAAATATACGATCGACCCTTTTAGCGGCTTTAGCATCTTCTCAGCAGTAAAGTCGGCGTCACTTCGAGAGCAATCAAAGACCAGCTGAGTTTTTCAAAGCAGATGTAGTCATTAAGAATGTAGATATTTCACCCGGTTATAAAAAATTCTCGCCGAAATTTAAGGGTCCATAGGTAATTCATTAGAAACTTAATAACGACCGTTATGTTATTTGAGACATTGAAAGCTGTCAAGCTACACAATTGCCATACGGCGGGATAATTAAAGCCTTCCATATCCGTAAATGGAAAGAAAATAATGGTAGGATTGTCTGAGGTCACATAAGAAATACATCATGGGGAAGGCAATACTATTTTAAAATACATATCTAATAAGTTATACACCCTAAGTAATGATCGAGTCAATCATTTTTCAGGCACGCTGAACTGTAATGTTTCCAAACAATTTAATCACTTTAAGAAAATTAAATATAACGAATTTTTTAACGCCAAATAGTTTTAAACATTAAAATATTGCATAAGAATGGAACAAACTTCACTCAGCCACGGAAGGGTTACTGACTCGTAAAAACTGCGAGAAAATAAAGAAAAGAAAATCGTTTAACAATTGTCTAAACAAAATAACGATTCTATTTGAGAAATATCCTGTTTTAGCAATTATATATACAATCATAACCGTTGTAATAATGAAAATCACACATTCTATAATTTAATACAGAAAACAAAAAAATATACAAAAATTCAATAAGTCATATAATAAAGAAATGGCAAGATTGTAAACGAAACAATTAGAAAATCTTGACGATTTTATTAAACAAGTGGGGGAGTTTAGGACCTTTAATCATATAGTTTAAAAATAATAATACACCAGATGTCGGATGAATCAACCAAAGGCGCATCTGCTAGATAAGAAAATATATTCCACACCAAATGATGTTTACACACGACACCAAAGTATACCAATTTATCGATAAACTAAGAACGAAAAAAAAATTGTATTTTAAGAGGGAAATAAATATGAGAAAGGAGAACGTAGTCAGGCAGTCTTAAAACTACATCAACCTAGACCACAGTTCCGATCATACATTTTATTATATTGGGTATATAATTTAATTCGTTTTTTTTCCAGAATTTGAACGTTTATTTAAGAAAAACATGTACAATAGTATTATTCAAAGTATTGCCCATCTGAAGCTATGACTTTTCCCATCTTTCTGGCAATTGGTGGATCCCATCCCAAAAGAACTGCGCCGGCCTGGCAGCCAAGAATGAATCAAGGGGCGTTCCGCATCGACCGAACAAATGGTAGTCAGAAGGGGCAAGGTCTGGGCTATAAGGCGGGTGGGGTAAGACTTCCCATCCACTTTCCAAATAGTTCTTAACCGGAATAGCAACGTGGAGCCGAGCGTTGTCATGATGGAAAATTATTGCCTCGTGTCTGGTCGCATATTCCGGGTTTTTTTCTACTGCTCTCTTCAAACGGATTAATTGCGTTCGGTAGCGTTGTCCATTGATGGTTTCACCCAGTTTTATCAGCTCATAATACAGCACACCCATCTAATCCCACTAAATACAGAGCATTACCTTCGCGCCATGGATATTCGGCTTTGTCGTTGATTTGGCTGGTTGGCCGGGTTTTACATATGATTTTTGCGCTTGGGGTTGTTGTAATGGATCCATTTTTCATCACCAGTCACAATCCGATGCAAAAATGACTTCCTTTTGTGGGGTTCCAGCAGCATTTCGGACATGCAAAACCACCTTTCGACGTCTCTCGGCTTGAGTACTTGTGGAACCCAATTTCCTTGCTTTTGAATACATCCAGCTGCTTTTAAACGTTTTGAAATGGCTGCTTGAGTGACAGCCAAAAATTCTGCAAGCTCTTCTTGTGTTTGGAAACAATCTTCATAGAGAATGCTTCCAGTTCTTCATCTTCAAACTTTTTTGGCTGCCCAGAACGTTCATCGCCTTCCATGCCACAATCACCACTAGTGCAAACCACTTTTGGCATGTTTGCTCAGCTAGCGCAACCAAAATACGATGACTTACGGTAGCAGTTTTCTTCATATTAAAGTAATGAAGAAGAACTCCCCGCAAAAACACTTTTTCAGACACAAAGTTCAAAATATTTGAGTGAAAAAAAAAATTATTGTTGTTTACGCTTCAAATGAAGCTGACTGCTTACGCTGACTGTTTACGCTGACTGAAATGACGTACAATGACAGAAGCTTTCCAACGCATGTTTTAGTGGAATAATAACAATTGAATAATACAAGTTAGGCCATCTCTTAGCAAACCGCAAGTTATAGACCCAATAATTAAGTCATTTTAAATTGTGTTACTCATTCTTCTGAAAAGAACATAAAGAAAGTTGTTGAATTTCTTATTATAATAAATTTAATAAACCCGATATAGAAATCTTATTTAAACTAGTCGAAAGCCCTGGTAGCTAGTGCTATAGTATAAATTAAAAAATTTGTAATTGTATTACCTTTTTTTAAATAAAAATAAATAAATAAATTGTGTTAAGGAACAACGAAAATTAATCAAATAAAAATACTAATAAACAAAATCAAGTGAAACAACAAAATAAAGTGCAAAAAAAAAAAACAAGTACGAGTACAGTACCAACAAGATCCACAGTGCGGGCACTGTTGCTTGCACTCAGTCACTGCCATTACTTATTGTATTATAACGGGTGACTAAAAAGCAATGGTAGTTTTTCCAATTAATTACTAATAACATCCAGCTGTCAAAATATTCAGTATCTTTTGCCATTTCATCACGCATCGTTCTACGTTTACCGAGCATGCGTTAATTATTAAAAAATAATATATTGGGTCATATAAAAAGTGTCCACGGTTTTTTGTCACTAGATGGTGTTGGTGTCCATTTATCTGGAAACACTTATCTGATTGTGTCAAACTACCATGTGTTTGAAAGGTGACATGTCAGGCTACATTTTTTGTGAAGACAACTGTGTAATTCGTTTCTCGTATTAAAAGTTATACTAATTGGAATATGAGTGAAATATCTGAAGAGAAACACTATGTGATGCTATTTTACTATAAAAAATGGAAAAATGATGCAAAACATGCCGAAAAATTTGTGGAGTTTACGGTGAGAATGGTGGAAGTGCACCTCGGACCCAGGAGTGGTTTGTTTGATTCCGTTCCGGAAATTTCGATGTAAAAGACGCACCTCGCACTGATCAGCCTGTCACTGAAAAAGTCGACGAAATTTTGCAGCTGATAAAGCAAGACCGGCACAAAAGCTGCCTGGAGATAGCAGAGGCACTAAACATCAACCGCATGACAGTTTGGAATCATCTAAAACGAGCAGGCTACTCAAAGAAGCTCGGTGTTTGGGTGCCACATGAATTAACGCAAAGAAATTTAATTGGCCGAAAAACCATCAGTGAAACGCTGCTGAAGCTATCAAGAAAGAGGGACCAGAACTGGCCAACAGAAAGGGAGTTCTCTTCCATTATGACAATGCTAGGCCACACACATTTTTGATGACCCAGAACAATGTTTAAAAGAACATTGACTGAGCTTGGTTAGGAAGTTTTGATGTATCCACCGTACAGCCCAGGTCTTTGCAAAACTCTCTTGATGGTAAAAAATTGGCCGACCGAAGAGCTGCTGAAAATCACTTGGCCAAGTTTTTCGCTGATAAACCACAGAAGTTCTACACCGAGGGAATTATGAAGCTACCCGAAAAATGGCAAATGTCATAGATAATAATGACCAATATGTACTTGATTGAAATTTATTTTGAATAAATTTTTTTTTTTTTTTTAAATGTACTAAAAACCTGCGGAGTCTTTTTATATGACCCAATATTATGGAAATTTTGGCTCAGTTGTAAATACGCAACGTGAATTTCGTCGTGCGGTCGGTCGTCGTGGGTATATATTTTGTTGGTGTGCTGTTTCTTATTGTTGTAAGGGTCGGGAATTTAGTGTGGACATGATGTATATTCTTGGGTAAAAAGTAATCACTTTCTTGCGTACGTCCACGTCTGTAATACATACCAGTTGTTTTTGGCACTACACAGGTAGATTCCCGCTCACAACTCTTAGATCCCTCAAATCTAAAGCTATCTCGCTACGAACTAGTGCCATTTACTGGCGTAGTGATGTAATCTACCAAGCTCGATTACAATTTAGTCCCTGTTCCAATCCGGAATTCAATTTCATGTGATTAAAATTCCATTGCTTTATTTACAGAAGCCCCAAACTGATCAGTAATTCGATCTTTAACGAGCTTAATGCCCTATCTGACTCCATACAAGGAATTTTATCCCTGTATCCTTATACTGAAAACGTTATTACGATTTTACCCTGATAAATACAAGGTGGATGTGATATCCTCTCTAGGCTGTGTCCCACCACTGCCATATTAGCTAATTTCTTGTACAGCAACCACACAGTTAGAGAAAAGATTCCTAAAAGAAAGCCAATTAGAGCGGACTTAACAGCTTCTGTAAGAATTTTAACTGGTCGCTATGTTTCCTCGAAAACGTCATTGATGCCTCTGCTGATAGTACCTCAGACACTAATCTCTTTGTAATGAGATTCTTTATTCCTAATTGGATGCCCGTAAATCAATTTGTAGTGTATTGACTTCCCAATCGGACAATTCGGAGTTCAATACCAGCAGTGACCGAAAGACTTTTTTTCAGGCAACTAAAGCCTTGTGAGATAAATGGTTCCCTAAATACAACATCAAGTCAATTTACACTAATAATTTTATTTGATCAATCTATGGAGCGAAATAACCACTAAGCCCAGAAATCTTTCTTTCTCTCGTTGTCCTATTTTCCTAAAAACTTAACACGTGCTCAAGCACTTTAAGTGGATTCATGTCGACTTGAGTGTTAAGTTCTTTAAAAAAAAATGAAGGTTATCAAACCAAACGAAAACGGTTGAAATCGGACGGTTCGGGGTTCAATACCAGCCACGCACGAATGGCATTCTCTTTTTTTTTCAATTTCAATTTCAATTCAATTCATTCAAGCGCAATTATACTAATAATTTAGTTTCCCTACTAAATGTGTTTAGTCATTTTAAGTGTAGTAATACCCAATCTATATATAATATAATGTATATAATATAATTCATTACTTACCTACTTGTTATAGAAATACTGAATTTTTTACTTAACATTTTACATTGCACTGAATGCATACATAATATACTTAAACTAATAATTCTATTACATTAATCTCTATGTGACATATCGTACATATACATATAATAAAACTTAACTTACTGGTCACTCTCTGTGAGAGACTGCGTTTTATTTTCTAACGGGGTTATGAGCCCAGAAGAAATAAGACCAAAAATCAGAGTAATCCTTTTTATAGATTAAATTCTGTAGTTTCGAAAAGGTTTAAAATTTACTCGTCATGGCGAATCACCAATTAATAAAAATTGAACCACTGTCTAAAGACAATTTCGATACTTGGAAGCATTATTAGTAAGGAGCGATACATGGGGCTATGTGTGTGGACTAAAGGCTAGGCCCACTGGAACCAGTGCAAAGGAATTGGAAGATGCAGCAGCCTGGGACAGAGAGGACTGAAAGGCGAGATCTGACTTAATATTGTCAATAAGTTCATCAGCGTTAAAGGAGATAACAGGTAGTGTCACAAGGGCCAGCAAGAAAGGCAACTCTGTTAAAACAGCTCGTTTTAAATAAAATGTGTGAGGGTGAGGATATTCACGCTCACTTGTCCAAGTTTTGTTCCGCAGTGGACAAGTTAGCAGACATGCAATTAGATATTAATTAAGATCTGATTTCAAATTTATTATTGTACAGCCTACCAAAATCATATGAAAATTTTCGAATCGCCATTGAGTCTAGGGATGAATTACCGAAACCTGAAGTTTTGAAGATTAAAATCATTGATGAGTACGAAGCCAGAAAAAACAAAGACAGCGATCAAAACAGCGCTTTATTCACAAGAACTAAATATCACAAACATAAATCAAAAGGAAAGCAACAGCATGTAGAACTAAATTATATTAACAAAAAGGTCTGCAGTGACTGAAGAATCATTCTCAATAGCGAAGTGGGGGCGACAGAAATCAATGCGAAATGCAGTGTATGGTGTTTGAATAGCGGAGCAACCTCCCACATGTGCAGTGACAAAGACAAGTTCACCCATTTTTACAATACGCAACATCGTCAGCTGTTATTGGTAAATAAGCAAAAAACTGACAATAAAGGTTGTTTAGTTAGAATTTCAACACTATACACTTGAGAACACTCTACGTGCCTGATCTAAGAACAAATTTAATTGCTATACCTAGGCTTAACAAAAAAGGTTTTAAGGTAGCATTTGATAAGGATCGTGCGTTAATTAAAAATTCAATAGGCAAAGTAGTTGTGGTTGCTATAAAAAGAGATGGGCTATATTATATTGCTGATAGTGTCGACGCCGCTCACCTAGGCAAGCCTGCAAAAATATCTGTTTACGAAAGTGGCATGAGAAATTCGAGCATTTAAATTTTAAAACATTCTGTGCAATGATAAAAACTAAATCAGTTTTGGGTTTACACATAGGTAGTCAACACATTGATGGTAGAATTCCTGAATTTCGGTGTGAAATTTGCATCCAAGGGAAACAATCGAAGAAACCATTCCCAGCGACGAGCACTGTCTGAAGCAGTCATCTATTACCGCTCATCCATAGCGATGTTTGTGGTCTGATTTAAAATAAGTCAAATGAAGGATGCAGTTACTTTGTTACTTTCATCGATGATGCAACCAGTTGGTGTAATGTTTATTTTCTTAAAAATAAAAATGAAGTTTTCAATGCTTTCAAAGATTTAAAATCACATTCTGAAAATTTTATAGGAAGAAAAATTAACACCGTCTGAACGGATAACGGAGGAGAGTACCACGATAAATTCAAACATTTTTGTCTCAACATGGAATAAAACATCAACTGACCGTGCCATATAATCCACAACAAAATGGTGTAGCCGAAATGATTAACAGGACGCTAGTAGAGAAGAGCCGTTGCGTGCTACTTCAAGCAAAACTTCTATTATCCTTTTGGGCAGAAGCCGTGGCATGTGTAAAATACACCCGAAATCGAAGCGTTTCAACTAGCATCAATGGAGAAGTACTCTACAAGTTATGGACAGGCAAGCCGCCTACAATGAACCACTTCCAGGTATTCGGTGTTAAAGCTTACTGCCTAATTAATAATAAAAAAGGAATATGTAAATTTGGTGCTAAATCGAAATCTTATGTATTTGTTGGATATTGTGAAAATGCTAAAGCATATAGGCTATGGTGTCCAGAAATTACAAAGATAGTTTTGAGTAGAGATGTTGCTTTTAAAGAACAAAAACATAACGAGGATATTATTTTTCCGAGAGAGACACTAAACAAATATAAAACTGAAATATGATTATGAGATACTTAAAGATGACGGAGGTCAGAATGTTAATAACAGTTTTAGTAAAAGGAATGAAGTTGAACAAGGAAAAAATGAAGAGGGGAGTAGCTTGCCAAAAGAGGGAATAGTTATGAGAACGCGATCAAAGACAAGACAAGAATATGAGAATAAAAAGGATACTAACTGCGGATCCTCAAAATATTGATGATATTTCAAATGATGGGAATGTAGTTGAATGGAAAACAGCAATGAAGGACGAACTATTAGCACATAAAGACAACAAGACTTGGGAAATTATAGATAGGCCAAATAAGAAACATGTTATTGGATGTAGATGGGTTTTCCAAACAAATACAGATTCCAATGAAGATGTATGCAAGAGAAAGGCGCGGCTGATGGCAAAGGGATGCTCTCAACGTTCAGGTGTTTGCGCCAGTTGCTATACAATGTTCAATTTGATTCCTTATAGCCCTTGCAGCAGAATGAGATCGATGAGACCATTTATATGGAGTTACCAGAAATGTATTCTACACTAAATGGGAATGCAACCTTTAATCGTAGTATCTAACCCTTGCATTTATGTCACGAAAAGGTAACGACATAGTTATTGTTGCAGTTTATGTCGCCGACATAATTATGGGATCAAATAGTCAAAAGCAGATATATTTATTTAAACAAACGATGAAATCGAGATTTCAAATGAAAGACACGGAACAATTAAAATATTTTTTAAGGATTAAGCTTAATCAAAATTCAAACGGAGAAATTAGTATGATTCAACGCAAATACATCAACTAACTTTTAAAATGGGTTAATATGGAAGATTCAAATCCAGTTAATACACCCTTAGATAAAAACACCAAACTTTCTAAGCAAATGTGGTGAATCTCACATAAAGGGAGATTTTTTGAATAAGCTACCCTATCAACAACTAATTGGTGCTTTTCTTTATTTGACAGTAACGACCAGGCCCGATATCTCGTACGCTATCAGTTTCCTAAACCAGTTTAATCAAGATTACGGAAAACCGCATTGGGTGGCAGCAAAAAGGTGCTTAAATATTTTAAGGGAACGGATGACTATGGGCTATTATATCGAAGGAATGGCAATGACATTATAGGTTACGCGGATGCAGATTGAGGCGCGAATTTGGATGATAGAAGATCGTATACCGGATATGTTTTCAAATTTGCTGGAACACCTATTTCATGGGAATCAAGGAAACAGAGAACAGTCGCGTTATTGAGTGCCGAAGCAGAGTATATGGCGATTGCGGACTCAGTTAAAGAAGCAATGTATCTTCGTAAGTTTCTACATGAAATTATTTTTACAAACAAAAATCTAATTACCATTTACAACGATAGTAAAAGCGCTCAATCACTTGCCAAGAATCCAGTTTAACATAAACGGACTAAACATATAGACATCAAACATCATTTTGTTCGCGAATCTGTACACAAAGAAGACGTAGTTCTCAATATACTGATACTCAGCACATAACTGCAGATGTACTCACCAAAGGACTCGTCGCAACGAAACATTATAAACATTTACTGGAACTTGGTTTAACAATTTGTAATTGAGGGGTAGTGTTAATGTATATGCTTTATTATATATATAATATAATTAAATGCTTACCTACTTATTATAGAAATACTAAATTTACTACATTGCACTGAATGCATACTTACTTAAACTAATAATTCTATTACATTAATCTCTATGTGACATATCGTACATATACATACAATAAAACTTAACTTACTGGTCACTCTGGATTGAACTGTGAAAGACTGCGTTTTATTTTCTAACACAAACTTTCAACCGTAACACGCGTCTCGCTACTAATGCTCATCATAATACCCTCAATACGTACTCTTAAATATCCTGATTCTTCCCCAAGTTGAACAACTCGCTTGTGGAGTGCACTACTGAACTCTTTATTTCCTAGTCATTGTCAGAAATTTAATGCCAACGTACATCCGTACCTCTGTTATGTCCTCCCTTATTTTCCGTAAATTAACGTAAAAAGGTTAACAGTATGGAGATGACCCAACAGGATTATACTCCAGGTGGTACTCGCAATGGCTACAATCGACACCCTACATACTTCACATTCCCCAAGCAATTTTCGGCTCTGACCGAGAAACTGTTGGAACACTTGATTTCGACGACTCAACGGCTCTTTCTACGACACGTTCGGTAGATTGAGCGGGAACGTACGGTTAAACTACATTAGAATAGACCAGTGGTTGGTCAGGGTACTGTTTCGGAAAACGGAAAAAGTGCAACGGTCTCCAGAAGAGACACACTCTGAAGGACCATAGTCAAAGGGGCAAGTAATGAGGCGACGAAGTCGCGAGGAAAAAGTACGGCGCAAAGAGGTGGCGAGTGCCAAAATTCAGAAAAGAGAAACAGGTCGGTGGAAGTGATACCCACTGAAACCGATAAACCTCTCAGATCTGAAACTGCGCCCTCTTCTTCCGTCCTTAACAGGGCCAAAGAAGAAGAAAGTTTCGGATATTCCCATCAATGAGTCTCTCCGCACAATTCCCAGATGAAATTCGTCTGCAGATCTGCTGGACGGAAATCGCCTGAAACAGTCAAGCCATTGACAACACCAGCGGCAGTTTCACACGCACGCGACGACCGGACGAGGTCAGTGCTACAACCAGCAAAGGCTGTGTGTGAAAGAGTGAAGTGCTTCACGCAGCAAACTCTTGAATGGCTGAGCAAATATGTGCAGAAAATCTCACCCCTGGAGACGAAGACTTTCGAGGTTTTCAGAGAAACTAAATTTACAAGCGCCATCTTCTGGGTCCCGGGGCAAATCAGAGAAATGGGAGATGTTCTGATGCGTCTTCATACCCAGAACCCTGGACTTTACACTAAAAAGTGGAAAATCTACTCTCGCAGGGATAGAAAGAATTGGGAAACAAGTACGTCTCTTCTCTTGTTGTACGCTTAGACAAAGCTTTTGTTGAGACCATTAATTCTAGGTATGACTTACGTCCCTGCCTGCACCTTGCAAGGGTTAATTTCTACTTTGTTTCCAAATGAGTGCGGATAGAAGACAACCACCCCAGTACACATCTACGAGTATTCTGTGTACTCAAATCTACCTTCAACATTCTAAGTCTACTACTGCATCCCTATGTAGGAGTCCTTCCGTCTTGAATTCAAAACCCAACATATATCCATACAACAATTGGAATAAACGTAACTGTAGTTTCGAATGTTTAAGGGGTTTTACACCACTTTATGACGAGCGATCGGTAAGACCAAAAGCTTGTCTTTATGTGCCGATTTCACTCTCATCAACTAAACTTGTGCAATTTTGTAATCAAGATTTGGTTGCTACAGACATAAGCTACGAAGCAAACGGAGAATGGCACAAATTCGTCGTTGCGTCTGCTTATTTTCCTTATGACTCGCTACTGCTGCCACCACCGGAGGCGATAGTAGAACTCATTGAATATAATTAACTTTATCCAACAAGTATGCTAAGGAGATTACTGTCTGGAAAGTACTATCGGAGATCTCCATGTCAGAACATAGATACATTGAATTCAGAATTACATGCGAGATCTCGACCTTGCTGAATAGGAGGGATCCGCATAAAACCATCTGTACACGATTTATGAAAGAGCTCGACAAATACAATAGTGCTCCCCCAAAGCTCAGGACAAAACAAAAGGTTGAGGAAGCTGTTCAAAACAAGAACGGTACCCTCACCAAATGTTTTAAAATGGTATGTCCAGTTAGTAAGCAATCCTGCAGATAGGCCGTTCCTTGGTCAAACGCTGACCTGCACGTAAACATTTTATAAATGTTTAAAATGTGTTTTTTTTTTTTTTTTTCTTTTTTTTAAGTAAAGAGATCTACTTATGAATATGTCATAACATGTCTGCAAAAAAGGTCTTATTTGAAGTGCATTATGACTTCTCGTTGAAATATTAAAAACAAATTTGTGCATATTTGCCCTTTTTTAAGATTTTGCTTCTTAAGTGAACCAAGGTCTTAGCTTGGAAATATAGTATATGTTTTTTTTTTTTTTGACAAAATACAAATTTCCTTTTAGGTTCAGGTTCAACTGATATTCTTATTGCACGACGAACCTTGTTTGATATTTTAAGACAATTTAGCAATGATTCATGGGCTTTCAAAGTAGAAAATCCGAAGAAATTTTTAGCAAATCCTACTAAATGTACCGAGCAATTAAAACCTGAATTGATCAAGCAGATCTCATTTTTTTTTAGCAAATTTTAAGAACAGGAAGACAAGATGTTGTAGAAAAGAAGAAAGGTTTCAATCACTCGATTGAAGATTTAACAATTGCTGCCCGAATGAACTTACGGTTTTCTGGTCAGTTAGAAACAGCGAAAGTTCTGAAAAATGCTACCAAAAATTCTCCCGAATGAGCTGCTAGATATAGAACAGCATACAAACATTTTGGAGTAGCTAAAAGGAGACAACTGACTGGATACAAGCTCTTTCTATGTTTGTTGAAGCTAAACTCACCATATATTAACAGCAAATCATAAGTCAAGGTTTCCATCACATAAAAAAAATTCAATTTGCTAAAAAAAAGTGTTATCCTTCTAAGGAGCACATCACGGTCACGGATGCTGTTGCTGAAATTAAATTGGAAGCTTTGCTGAATCACACAGTTCAACGCTTCCTAGATGTTTAAAAGGAAGTTTTAGAAGTTCAAAAGGCAGACATTTTAAAAAATCTGGGACTTATATGTAAGTGGGGCATGGATTGTTCCGGGCAAGCAAGCAACGTTTCTCTGACCCAAATTCTTCTTGGAGTGGCTAGTACCCATAAGATTAGTTTCGAATGCGCTAGGACATCAGCACTTCATAATTTGGCAAAATAAAAGACATTCTTCCACACGATACTGCCGACCAATAAAGTTTATGTTTCAACCTTGAACAATAGAGTTGGCAAGCATGGAGATGGAAATAATGCGGAAACAAATCGAGGATCTACAGCCAGTTATATACAACATGAATAACATGGAAATACATGTTGCAATTACGATATTAAATACAATGGTAAATAAAAAGATATGTAATGAAATCACAAATTTCAAATTAACACAAAGATGTTTTCTTTTCGGGGTCACATCAAAGGATTTAAATAACATAGAAAAAGTGTGCAACACAAAAATAATAAATACTACTGGCTTGAAATTCGAATAATCGTTGCTTCATGCTTGGATACGGTTTTTTGTACGTTTGTTCCACCTAAGTTACAAAATACCTCTGATGAAATGGCAAATTCGAGACGAAGAAGAAAAAAAATTGTAGCTGAAAAACAGAAAGGTATCCAAAGTCAATTTAAATAAACTATGGGATTGGTATTAGATAAGCCGAAATCTGGATTTGGAAGCAGTAATAATGGAAATACTACTAGACGATTTCTTAGTGACCCGCGCATATCAGCTAGAATAACCGGTTTAGATATTGAATTGATAAAAAGATTTAAAACAGTTTTACAAACCATAGCCAGCGGCCACGAAATAAAGATGGACAAATTTTAACAATATGACAATGAAATAACTAAGCAACTACAGTTGCCTCCCACAATTCATAAAATTTTAATTCATGACCCGGCCATTATGGAACATGCCTTATTGCTAATAGATCAGCTGAGTAAAGAAACAAAGAGTTCGAAAGATATAGAGAAAATTTCGCTTGAAAAATATCGCGCTAAATACTAACTTCCTCGGACCCATTAATAACGAGTTTACGGAAATTGCCTAAAAACCGTGTAGATATTAATGAGAAGGATATTATACATTTATTGCAAGCGCCCAATATCCCACTAACTTCGGATACTTCTACAAGAACGATATGTGAGAGCTCACACGATTCTCATCATTCCGATTAATTGTATCTAACTATTGGTATGTATTTTTTATATTTTGTATATTTTTTGTCTATTTCGACCTGTTGTTGTTTATAAATTAAAAATATGATATTCAAATATAAAACTTAATGTTTTTAATTTATTTTCCAATAGTGCGCGTCGGTTGTCTGGTGAATTAAGCTGTCGCGAAAATACGTAATTGCTGCTTTCACCAGACTCCAAAGAGATGTTTGTCTCGGATGCATGGTGATCTTCCCTAGCACTTCTGGATCCGCTCTTGACGCATTGATAAATCTCCTTCCTCTTGATATTCATATCATGGACTGCATCCTCAAAGCCATCTTCCGATTAAAAATAAATGGTCTTTGGTACAACACGTACTGGAAGTTCGATGACCTTGTTGGCTGTCTTATGACTCCGGTCTTATGGACATGCGTTCGATACAATGACACCAGAACTCCTGTTGCGGAAAAAATACGAAATCGATTTTCCTCGCGCCCAGGACTGGCTTCGGCCAGAATCTGTGCCAAGAAAGAAATACAGTCGGGTCTTCACGGACGACTCCAAAGCCAATATAGGATGTGGGGCTGGTATCTTTCTGGAGGATGACAACGTTAGATTTGACTTCACGTTAGGAAAGCTTGCATCTGTTTTCCAAGCAGAGGCTTACATTATCCTGACGGCGGCGAACTATGGGTCCGAGAAAACAGTGACCCTTATCTGGGTCCGAGAGAACAGTGACCCTTATCTGGGTCCGAGGTCAAAATGGGATCACGGGAAATGAATTCGCCGACGAACCTGCCAGGCACGGTTCAGAGGAGCGTTTTTCAGGTAATGGTTGGAAAAATCAACACCCTCCCAGATGACATGAACTATGGACAGCAAACCCTAAACACACCAGGATAGATGTCATGAATTTTGAAACGAATTGAAATGTTCAACTAGTTTCGAAATTAGTGTCATAAAACTTTTGTTTCGACTTGTTTTGACAGCCGTTTCGACTTCAATTTTGTCGTCAAGCTAAATTAGATCTACAAAAATATATTTAAAGTTTTGGGACTTTGGTGTACAAATATTTTTTCCACGCAACAAACCTTACCGATGGCGCTGTCGTAGATCGAAGATGATACGTAACAACGATTTGAATTTTGAAACAACTTTTTATTTTACTATGACTTGAAGTGAAAAAAAGGTTACATGAACCCACTCCAGAGGCGAAAGCATACGTCTTCGGCACCCAATTTAAAAAAAAAAAAATCATGATCCACCCTGCCGAGCATTTGCCAGACCTTATAACTGAAGTTAAAATGTAGGTCTCTGAAACCATAAACCGTTGCGACCCGAACTCAATAAAAAATAAAATACAGCGGCATGCCTCCTGGATATCGAGAAGGAATTTGGCAGCGTCTAGATCAGGGTTCAATCTTCAAACTCTTTCAATTTGGTTTTCCGGAAAATTTGGTAAAAATGATAAACAGTTTCTTAAATAACAGATTCCTAACATGAGTCTTAACAGACCTGAACAAAAGGTTTTAAAAGCATAATCCAGTATCAAGAAGGTCAATGCTGAATTATCACAGAGATCAAGGTTGGGCCCAATCCTCTTCATTCTATATATCGCAGATCAACTAATGAAGGTGGTTACAAGACCCTGATATTCGCTGACGATTTTATCACTTATACGAGCTCTCTTTTCCCGGATATAGCGACAAGAAAAGTTGCCAGCCATAAGTCATTTTTGGGACTATTATCTGAAGTGAGGACTAAAAATCAACAGCAGCATGACGGAGCTAATATATTTCAGGACTCCAGTGACATCTTTCATTGAAGAAGGCAAACAACACTTCTAGGGAGATACAAGAACATCAAGACCTCCCTCCCAGACGCTACAACAATCTCTCAGAAGCCAACGACGACATACCTAGGAGTAAGCTTCAATGAGAAATTTCAACGAGTAAATTTTGTGCTGCACTTGGTGCATCGACTGCAGAAAACGAAGATGCTGATCTAAAAGCAACTTACCAGGTCCGTCATTACATATGCCTATACCATCCGGTACATCATTTCACCCACTGTCATACAAGAGATTGGAGTATTCGAGAGGAAGATCATGCGTTACCGTACTGCATTTCATTGCAACTCCTTAACACTGAAATATTACAAGACGATGCAGCAAAGTGCCTGGGATTAGAACAAATCATTAACAGTGAAGTCGCCCCATTCTATGGAAAGAGCGTCAGCAAAAGAGGCTAGCGGTATGCGAGATATTATTTTAATTTCTTTCTTTGGTTTTTATTACTTTTCTTTCTTCCACCTTTTGATAAGGTAAACAATAAAATATTAAAAAAAAAATAATATTAAGACTCAATTATAATATTGTATTAATTAAATTAATTAAAATATTGTAGAAACAATATATCACTCGCCACTAGATATACGTCGGGCCCCTGTTGTTAAGCCGAGATTTTAATTTTAGTTACAAGTCTAGTTACAAGTTTAGTTACAAGTCTAGTTACAAGTCATACTGTAAATATTAAAGGCTGTTTAAATAAACAAAAAGCTTAGTCTTTAGTCTTTTTTAACCCTATAATGCATTTTTTTGTTTTCGAAAAAAAAATTATCATTGTAAGAAATAAGAAATTCACCTGACGTACCTCTTGGATGAGACTTATATTCATGGTTCGACGGCACCTTCATTTTGGAATTCTATTTTTTGCTTATTGTATCTAAATATAAGATATCTCATATACATATGATAACACATTTGGTATATAGTTGCAATATGCATATGCACTTACTTTACTTACCTAGCCAAGCCAAATATATTTGTAGCACAATAAAGATATAAAAATTACGAAGATAGATTTTGTTATTTTTATAACGTGGAACTTACCTAATGACCCTCAGCACAATATTGCTGCTGGCTTCAAAATCTATTTCGGAAAGTAATATTCCAGCCCAGTATACACTTAAAATTTTTAAGAGTAGGCATGCTATTTAAGACGAAAAGTTTTAAGCCCCATTTATGAGGCTTAGATGGAAGATATTGTTTTAGGTGGTGTTGCGACAGATTTGCTCATCGATTGACAAACACTTCTCCAAAGAGATTATCAGTTGAGCTTTTTCTGAAGAGAGTCGATGACAGGACGAATTTAGTACAGTTTGTTGAAGTCCGGGCTGTTTTGTCAGTTATTGCTGATAAATTGTAATTGAAATGTTAAGCAGCATGAATCCTCTGAAAATAGTTGACCGTTAACGCATTTTTGGCTCTATTTACTCCAAGTACAGGGTCTCAATAGTGCCGAATATTGACTCATTTTACATAAGACTATAGTGCAAGAATTTCCAAATACTTTTTTTTTTTTGTCTAAAATTTCTAAGGCAAAGCCCTACGCCTTGAGCAAATTGTCATCAAAAAAGTATTGTAAAAAATCATAGGTCGGAAATATATGTTGGCATTTCATTTGAGCCCTTAAAAGCTATTTTTTCTTTATCTAACACTTTTTTTAACTACGGGAGTAGGTATATCAGTACTGGGTTACTTTTCAGAGACAGGTGCATTGATTTCCTACAGATTTGGATCATCTTTTTGAAGCAACTGCTCTTCGTGTACTACTTAAACGATATCTTCATCTGGAGTCAATTCTTCGAGGTCTGACATCTCAGTTTGGAGCGTTTGGAAGGATGCAAAATATAAAGTTAAGCAGAAGCTTCAATTCAACAAAAAAGTATGTCAAGCCACAGGCGGAGGAACATTTAAACAAAGGATCCTGAGTGATACTGAGGAAGCTATAGCAAAAATTCTTTCCTACGATATTTTAATCAATCTAGAAGGTGTTGTTTTGGGCCCTGTTTCACCACAATCAAATGCATCCACATTTATACAAGACGACAACAGCGACGCATCACCATCCGTTTCAAATGCATCACCAACACTATCACACGACGCTTCACCATCCGTTTCAAATGCACCACCAACACTATCACACGATACGTATAGATCAAAAAAAACTCTACGATAAGCAATACTTGTTGGAAAAGTATACCAAAGTACAAGAAAATCTGTATTAAGAAGTAAATTGAAAATTATTTAAAAGAAAATGCCAGATATAACAGAAAACAGTTCGAGGAAAATGTCAAAAACAAAAAAAAAAAAACGTTTACTTATCGAAGAAGAAAAACTAAAGCTATACAAAGAGCAAATAAATGAGGACAACAAAATGAAATTGCTGGAAATTGAAATAAAGAAAAGGCAACTGGACATTGAAGACAGAAAGTTGCAACTCGCTGAGTTTTCAAATAAAAAAAGACAAGACTGTTAAATAAGTTTTCTTATTTATTAAAAATCTTAAAAATTAATTATCTAATAATTATTTAACAGACGGTTTCGGATGTCAACCGCTAATTCATCATCATTGGTTCTTGGTAGAAGTTCTTCATGCGGTTGTTTCATAGTCAAAAGAAACCAAATCTATATCACCAGGTGGGTCCAGTTTATAATGTAGGCAAATGTTATGCAATACTGCACAAACATTTATAATTTGTGCAGATTTCTCTGGCGTTAAGTGCAATTGTCTAGCACCGAGAAGACATCTAAAACGATTTTTAAGAACTCCTATTATTCTTTCGACCACATTTCGTGTTTTGGAATGTTATGTATTAAAGTGGCTTTCAGCACTTCCTTCTTCTGTGGATGTGATTAGATATGGTTACAACGGATATCCCGCATCAACTTAATGATACAATTATTATAACTTTGTTCAATAAACGTAGGAAATTTTGTAAGAACCTAACAACCAAGTATCACCTGTATCATTCCATTCCATACAAGAGTCGTGAGTTGCTCCGGGATATCCTGCATCAATGTATCTAATAAACATCCGATGATCACGCATCTAAATGAAATTTATTAATTTCGGGAATTTTTGTTTAGGAACGAATAAAATGCTTACATTCATCGCGTTAACACTGAAGAAACCTTTCTATTATAATACAAATGCTATACATCTTTAACTGGTGCCAATATTTTTCTGTGGGTACCGTCCACATAACGAATCACACGCGGAATTCCCGAAATTTGAAAGAAGTTCGATCTTTTCTTTCTCTGTCATCTTTATTTTGACCTATAGCGGCCTCACATGGGTTTGAATTGCAGTGACAATTCCCTTCAAAATTATGCTTAATGTTGACTACGTAAGTCCTAAATTAAAGTCTTTTCCAACACTTTTTTGGTAGCTTCCATCAGCCAAAAAAGGCAAGGTTGCGGCAAGCTTTGAAATCAGACACGGACGTGGACCTTTTGTGCTCAATTAATCTATCATTTATTTCATCCATAAGATATTTAAATGTTACTTTCGAAACTCGAAAATACATTTTGAATCTGTCGAACAGGTTTTTATTTTTTTTTTTTCAATTTCATTCATTGTTATATGGTATTGGGAAAGTACTTACTATACTCCATGTCCGGCAAATCTAATGGATTAGATATTGTCCTTATATTTATGAGATCCTTTTTTTGATCTTCTTCTTCATCACTTGAAGAAAACATTGCCACACTATTCATGAAAACTCTTTCAAACATAATTTAATAGGTCCATATGACATCTGTCACATTACCTGGTTCATTTGTTGTGGAATCTTTTTTGAATAAAAGTGCGAGGAAAGTCGAGTCATTTAAATTAGCCAATACCAATTGTGGAACGTGTTGACTCGACGAAAGTTGCCAATCGTAATTCGTCGACTCCATCCGCAATAAGGGTGATCATTTCCACATCTATCTTGTATTCCATTTGAAAACTGCCAGAACAATCATTTCGATTATGATATTTAACATATATATTGAAATAGTATGTTATAAACTAAAATACTCACAATTTTTTAACACAATCTAATCAATGTTAACATGAAACGATTTCAAATTATTCTTTTTTACTAAGGTTATTGCAAAGATTTAAAGCTATTAAGAAAAATCAATGAATGAATTGGATATGAAATTGCTAACCGTAACGGAAAATGTTTGAGAAAAAATATAAGTGTTAATATATGAATATATTATAATATTATATAATATAATATATGAATCATTACAATAAATCATGAATGACCAATGACCTTATTTCCAATCTTTCAAAACCAAATGTTAATCAACACTCAAAATATATATAAGGGAACATGAAAATATTTTTTGTTGGTAACTACCTTGTCCTAAAATTTAGTATTAATGTTGAATAAACAAAACGTTTGATGCGCTTTATCAAAACACATTTCGCACGCATTAACATTGCTGTAAATCAAAAGAAATATGCGTTTTCAGATTTCGGGAATACACATAAATGCAAGAGAATAAACCAAAGAACTTAAAAAACCGTATTTTATTCTAACGAATATTTTAAAAGATACCGTTTAAGAAACACAGTGATTCATTTATAGCAAACAGATCGGTTAACAAGTTAACGGTTTGATTTCTATGAAATTGTTTATAAATAAAGCGGAATTATTATAAATAAATATGTAAGTTAATTCAATCATCAATAACTTCCAATCGAATGTGAACTTAAGCCAAAATATTTTTTTTGAAATACAAATAAATTGCTGAAGAATTACACAAAATTAAACGTAGATTACATTATACAATCCATGTTTAAAAAAAAAAAAAAAAAAAAAAAAAAAAAAAAACGGTTTTTTGTTGGAGGAATAAATTTTTGTTTTAATTATTATCCATTTTAAGAACCCCATGAAAATTAACCAGATCCGTCCAATAACTTTTTACTTACCTAAGCTTATATCAACACATAAAAAAATGCCAGTGACTTAGTAGAATTTCGTTAAAACTCATACAATTGTTTTCTTGTTTATTGAATAAAATAATATTTTGTTTCACAGATTTAAATCAAAACTCATATCATTTTTTTTTTAATTTTTTTATTTGTTAAACTATTATTTTTGTCTCATTTTTATTTTTTATTTTTTGTAATTTTTTCAAATATATTTTGCTTGCTTTTGCTTATCTTCATATTTTGTATCTATCATATAGTACTCAATGTCGACGCTGACTACATTGTTTAAAAGGTGTTTATTTTTTTAATTCTTACCAATTATTTGTTTATAAATACATAATTGAATAATTTTGATATAATTTTATTTTAATATTAAAAAAAAATATATTTAATACTTTTGTATATTTACATGAACAAATTTGTTCTAAAGAATACACATATATATCGAAAAGTGAAATCAAACAAGACAATGTAAGCAGTTTAGCTTAACATATTTACTTATTTTGTATTCTGTCAATTTCGCTGTTTTTTTTTTTTTTTATTTGTTTATTAATATTCTTGACTTAACATAAGTGTGATTTAGATACTTACTTCGTTAGTAATTAACCTTAACCATACAATAAAACTAAAAGCAATTTTTTCAGACAATCCAATATGTTCTCAATTACAGAAACGTATTTATCAATTTTTGTTTCCTCAACCTCGCACACATACGCTTTCAGTTAACGCGTTGTAAAATTTTATTTCCATATCTATGCAGGTTTAAAATAAATTTTTTTTTTGCTGAAAAGATTTAGGATTTTTTTTTTTATAAATCACATAAACACACTTTTTTTAACGGTTTGAATTAAAAAGCCTTCTCCTAACACGTAAATAAATTCAGACATTATGACTGCAGGTATTTGTCTCTGAGTAAAATGAAGAATTGAATACATTTTATATATTCCTTGTAAAGTGCAAATCATTTTAAAATGCAATCTCCATAGGGCGCATTAATATATATAATTTTTTCTAGTTTATATTGTATGACAATTCAGTTCTTGGTTTCGAACTAAAATTAAACCTTTATGTTATACGCCTTATAAGTTACAATTCTTATAATTATGAACAGTTGGATTTGAAAAACTAAAACAAAGGAATTAAAAAAAAATAATAAGAAACATGTTTTTTTCTGGAGTATTTTCTTTTTCTTTAAAAAGGAGAACTTATTAAGAAATTTAATATTGTGAATATTTTTGTTGTTATTGTTGACCAGAGAATTGCAACATAGAAAAATATGTATACACGTGCATATGTATTTTAAAGATTACCAAATACAAGAATCATAACTATCATAACTATAGACCGATTTTTAAGTTTAATTCGTTGAAGTCCACACTTTCGTTGAAGCAAACTTTTTTTTTTTTTTTTTTTTAACTGCAATGAGAAATTCGATTTTGAAAGGAACCTGGCTCTGTGTTTATTCACATTTCTCAGAATAACTATGTACATATCGACAGCTTCAAAGTACATCACTCAAAGATTATAACTTTTGAAGGGAACAAGAAATATTTAATTTATAAAATTCAAATAATAGCGGTTTGAGGCTTGCAATAAAAACTAGAATAAACCAGGGAATAGAAAACTTTTTGTCTTTAAATTTAAAACAAAATTTTCTAGAAAAATGTAAACTGCATAGTTATTAAAGAGCTATTGGTATACCATGTTTAGTAATTAATTTTTATTGACTAAGTTAATTTAACATTGTTTCGATGACGTCTCTGGGTTAAATTCAAAACTGGCACATTTCGCGTATCTAGTCATTCATTTATTGTAATATGTTTATCTTTTCTACCAAATTCCTCACTTATCCAAATCATTTGATTTGTCATCACTTTTATACGATAGTAAAAGATCTCTTATAAATTCAAAAGTTTTACATTTACATTTGCATTGAATAAACCACAACTCATCTTTTCTTTCCATGGCTATTAACTGGGATCGGGTATACACGAAATCGCAGTATGATAAACAATAATACGTCTTCGTACTTTTCAAAACTACGAAAAGAAAAACAACCACACTTGTTTTAGGTTTGGACAGACCAGAAAATGGTTGATAATATTATTTACCGAATTCAATTGGTGTTATTAAAATTAAAATCGTTAATATTTATTGATTATAAAGCATTTGTATTTATTGTAAGAATATGAATAAAAACGTGCTAATTGTGCATAATATTCATTATTGTATCATTTTGATAAAAACTTCTCCCGAACAAAAACAAGCATTCTTTTTTTCTCACGTAACAAGTCATCTGAAAATATTTCATTTACTGTACATTCTCAGAAACACTTACTTTTAGATATAAATTTAGAATTTATTCAAAAAGCTCTAACCCGTACAAATTGAAAGGCAGATCGTATGCCAGATGCTTTTTTGAGCAATTAGTTGTTAAAATCTGGAGTAAATTATTTATAAATACAAGGAAAAAGCAATTAAATTTGTTAAATTTAAATAGATTTCCGATAGAAAATGAAGTTTGTGGCAAGTCTATGTTTACATTAGTAAGTGATTCTTGAATGGAATGTTTATTCAATATTAACATTTACAATAGATTACAGAAGAATACATCCATAATTTATTTATGGAAACACACTATTTTGCATAAAACTAATATATCAAAATCACAAATTGAAAGAAAAACTTCAAACCGATTTATTAACAGCTTATCCAAAAACATATGGGAAACTCTTCGTTTTTGCAATAAATGGTTGAAAAAAAAATAGACTAAATTTCTTAAAACGATTTTCATACGTTCTGATCCTACACTAGGATCATAGCAGAACTAGGGGCAAACAACACACTTCAAAGTAGGATCCAATATAACAGTTAGCAAAAAAGTTATCTACGGGTTACTTTACGAAGGATTACGGCAAAGTAATATTACCTTGGCTGTCGCGAACGAAGGCAAAACTGCAGATTTTATGGAAATTGAAGCAAAATGACCTAGATAGGATAAATATGCCAGACAATCAGATATCTTATATTTATATTGCCACCAATAAAAAAGCTGAGCGAAAGCCTAACCAATGTATACAAGCAAAGGCAACACGAAAAGTTGGTGGAACTAATGCAGCGTATTTTTAATATGTATATACGAGCGAGTTTTAAACGTTCAATATTGTTCAAATCAATGGCAATTAATGCGACTGATGGCCGAGACTCAAGTGAAATATGATTGTTTTTTTCGGGCAACCAAAGCCATTTATGATTGCCTAGAATACAGCAACAAATGCAATTACACTTACAATTTGGTCTTCCCATTAAATGTTGGATACTTCCAATTGTGTTCACTTTTCCAAAAACTTAAGACATTCTTCGACATTTTAATAGTATGCCATTGAGTGATGGGTTCTATATAAAAAAAAAAGAAGTCCGGAATATATGTTTTTCTCTCGCTGATGAAAATGCTTTGGGAGCTTTATTGACCACACTTAAAAATTGGATGAGAGCTATTTGCGGTGTCGGTTTTTGGATCCGCAAAACCAACTCCTGATACCTGTTTAGGAGACATCGGCCCAAATTGCGAACAATTTTGAGCTGTGTCGAAAACTATGGTATTAACGAAATTGCGATGACGATATCACACATATAATCAGCTTGGTGTTACTTAAATGGTGCGAAAACTCTGCAGTTAAGGGTTTGCATAAGTCCGGCTTTAACATACGCATAGCAGTGCGCAACGATATATGATAAATATAAGGGAAGAATATCAGCAGGTGTACAAAACGCTATCTAATAAAAAAAAGTTACCGCATCCGAAGTTTCCACGTTAAAAAGGGGCAATGGAAGAACTTCACATTTGGCATATTATCTGTGTAGGTTCATGTATTTTGAAACGACCAGAAATGTCCTTTTCGAAATCGGCGTCATAAAACTTTTGTTTCGACCTGCTCTCACAGTCGTTTCGACTGTAATTTAGTCTTCAAGCAAAATTCAATCGAATTGGTAAAGTTTCTTTTACTCCTCAAACAACAAAAATACTTTTAAAGTTTGGTGTACATTTTTTTTTTCCATACAATTAAGCTTACCGATTATCAGAAGGTGCTGTCGTAGGTCGAAGATGATACATGACACTGATTTGATTTTGAAACGACTTTTAATTTTGTTACGGTTTGAAGTCGAAACAAAATTACATGACTCCACCCCTAGCTTTACCATGTTCGTTACAAAGCACGGGGGTAAATTACCGAACATGTGCACGAGCTAATCGTCACTGAGATACATTTGGTATTCCCGTACATGTTTTCGAGCATCGGAATTGCCACCCTCTCATCCATGATCGAGGGCCATTCATGTATGAAAGCTACCAGGCTTATGTACATATGGCTTTGGAGTCTAAGCAAAAAAAAAAAAAAAAACAAATAATACGAAAATGTAACTACATACATATATATTTTTCCAAATTTTATGCATTTTTACTGATATTTTACTAATTTTTTAGTCAAAATTAGATAAAATAAAAAGATCTTAAAATATAGTAATTAGTAGATACTAACAACTTTAATAAATTAGTTGTAGTAGACTTTCACTATTACAATTTGAAGTTTCCATTCGACACGTTAACTGTCGTGTGCCATCTTACCAAAGTCACTCGATCAAAGATTAGCAAAACCCCACAAGTAGCCCAGTAGCTATGGAAATATGTGGGAAACTATGTAGCATTAGATTCACATAATTATACGCATTCTACTGTATGTATTTCCTTAGATTAGATTATTGACGACTGATTACTGATCACATTTTCATATTCATATTCATATTATTTTTGATGTTTGTGCTTTTCTTCCTTATTGATTTGTATTGTTGTCAACTTCTAATTAAATTCTAACACACTCGCGTTATATGATGAGATTTCCTGGACGTGATCGAATACATGATGTACCTAGTCTTGACGGCGAAGCGATTTCGCGAGAAGCGAATTTAGCCATTCGCAGCGACTCTTCGAGGCGAAGAACTGCAACGAAAATATTTTGAATCAGTTTGGCATTTGATGAATTAATTGATTGTGAAATCTTTGTCATTCTGATATAAACACTCAATCAAAAACGAACCTGCAATGTTTGTAAGTTGCACCACAGCTTACACAACATACATGCAATGATTAGTCAAATTGTTGAGTTTTATGTGAATTGCAATGCAAAAAAACATTTGACTGACCAATTTGCAAATAACAAACATTTGTTCACTTGGTTTTCTTTACTTTGTTGGTTTTAAGAATACAAGATTTGGAAGTGTATTTTTCATAATATAAATAAATATGTTTTATATATTATTACTTGTGGCAGTATAGCAAATGCTCATTTTTAGAGACTTTTTTATAAAAAACAAAGAGAATATACTCGTGCATGCGCAATCTTATATCAATAGGCAAACATTTTGATCATGTAATTGCACCAAAACCCGTTGTGCTTTCTTTTTAAACATAATTCTACTAATAATCTAACTGATTTTATTCATTGATCTGAAACAGCGTCTACTCTTTCCGATAGCAAATTAAACATAGTTTTCTCTCCGGGTTATTTTTTTTACTTCAATTCCCCTAACCAAAAACAGTTGGCTGGTGAACCAACATTTCAGTTGAAGATATACAAATTTAGGTAGAGAAGATGATAAGTGGAGAAATATTGCCGCCTGATGAATATATATATAACATAATATATTCATTTAACAAGGCTATGAATATAAATATCTGAATAAGACAGATTAAATTAAGTCGACATAAGAATTTATTTATGATATAAGACTCGATGTCTTATGTTAAAATCACGCCAATTTTGACATAAGACAAGTGTGAAAAAAGTTAAAACTGTATGGATCATTGAAAAAATCGAAGTGGCTGGTAACAAATGTAGAAAGAACTATTGAATATTTTTTTATTTGCAAGCCCTCCTATCCATGCGACTAGCGGAATATTGATTTTAATACCATTACATAAAAGTTACATCAAATAAACTGTTATGAAATTAATAATAAGGTTGTTTCTTTATAAAAAAAAGAGGTGGCTCAGCTAAATTTTTATCTGCATTATAGTGATTTAAGGATATTTTCTAGGCCTATCATGCTTATTATTTGATCAAATGATATTTTTCCACACTATTATTGAGTTTATTTATTTTATTTATTTTTTATTGTCCTGACATTAAGAGAATCTTTAAAGAAATAATTAAATTGTTGGACTTTGACGTGGACATTCGTTTATTCCAATAACATAGTTACAGAAAATTTAAAAAATATGTATCAAATAAATATGCACTTTTATTAAAATATGCAGATAAAATTTGTAATTAAAATATATTTGTAATTAAGTTTTCAATCATTTCATTTGAATATATACAAAAGTGGTATTATGTGTGCTTACAAATGTTGAAAATTTATACAATTGAATAGGCTTTTAGACTTGTAGTTTTTTTTACAGTTTTCTTCTTTTCTTTATTTTATTCTTTTAATAACTATATATTTTAATGCTATCTTAAATACATAATTACATTAAAGTAAATGAAACATTCACGCGTAGAAATTAAAAGTAATAATCTGAAACTTTTTTTTATTATTATTTTTATTATTATTTTAATTATTATTTTTATTATTATTATTATTATTATTATTATTATTATTATTATTATTATTATTATTATTATTATTATTATTATTATTTTTATTATTATTATTATTTTAATTATTATTATTATTATTATTTTAATTATTATTATTATTATTATTTTAATTATTATTATTATTATTATTTTAATTATTATTATTATTATTATTTTAATTATTATTATTATTATTATTTTAATTATTATTATTTTAATTATTATTATTATTATTATTATTTTTTTATTATTATTTTTTAATTATTATTATTTTAATTATTATTATTTTAATTATTATTATTTTAATTATTATTATTTTAATTATTATTATTTTAATTATTATTATTTAATTATTATTTTAATTATTATTATTTTAATTATTATTATTTTAATTATTATTATTTTAATTATTATTATTTTAATTATTAT
>OU026158.1:13875471-13907971 GCA_907269105.1 Volucella inanis
TTTATTTATGTAGCTTTGAATGAATGCAAGCTTATTGAAAGGTAGTCAAAAATAATTCTATGATTTGCAGAACTTATTTCAGGATTTATATTTTTCTTTAGAAACACAAAAATGTCAAAAACTTAATGAACTCTCATATTTCTTTATATAAAAGAAAAAGACATATATTTTATTATAAAACTGCGCAGAGCTAAATTTAAAATACTATACTTCTTTAAATTCGAACTCTAAGTTCTTTCTTAATTTCTTAATCCAAACTTCTTTGAATTAGAACTTGTGGCTTCTTCTATGTTCTTTCTAAACGTTTTTCAGAAGTTAGCTTTCAATTGATAAGCTGTGCTCGAAATTGAATTGAAAATTTAAACTCGCTCAGTTATTTAAAAATTATATTTAAAATTAATTTTTTTCTAGTGAAATGGCATATTGAAAACAAATGTTACAATTAGAAAACATACAAAATATCAATTGCTACCGCATTGTAAGTCTAAGATCGTTGTTGTTATTTAAAATATTAAGCCTTGAGTCACTCTGTATTCACTCATCAAGCTGCACAAGAAAAACCCAGATAGGACCAATAAAAAACCTATCAACATGATTAACCGTACGAGTACAACAGATTTTGTACATTTAGTAAATTGTATATGTCAAGGTGTTACAAGAAGTTTAATCTTGGATTAACCTATCAAGCTTTTTTCACTATCAAAAACAATATTACCTTTGGTAAGCAAAATCATGCTCAAAAAAATTTAACAATTTCGTACTTCTTTTGTATTTTATTTTATTTTATTACTATTATTATTATTTTTTTTATTGGACATTTACTAACATTAACCACGTTACAATGTTTCCTGCACATCGAATTTTGGTTATCCAAAGTCAATTTGAAGCAAAATTGAAAAATATGCATAATTTGGGTTCATAAGGTAAAATGACGAAAACATATTTGAGTTATTATCAAAAATTATCAAAAACACGGATATTTTTTTATATTTCAAATGTGAAAGCCGTTTTAGATTAAGCAGAGAATTTTTCAATATTGCATACCATTTTTATGATTCTTTAATGTGATTGTCTCAAGGCCTTATGGTTTTAGATTTATCGGAAACAATTTAAGGAACACAAGCTTAAGCATGTCAAATATAAATTTTTTGTGTGAGGAAAAAAAAAAACATGTTCATTGTTTTTGCATATGACTTATTAATATAGGCCCGAAAAAGTACATATGTATGTGTTAGCCACAAGCTTAAAATCCATATAAGTTCTTTTATTAGTTTTGATAAACCGCACATTAAAAACAGCACATGAATAAGTTCTACTCACTATCTTTCATTTATTTTTGTATGAAATTAAAATGTGATGCTGATATTTTTCCTCTTAGTTGTTATACGATTATACGTTTATTTTCAAAAATAGCAAATAATTAGGTTTTGAATACTATCATTTTGTTAAACATTTGCTGTTTTACCTGCCGCTGCTTGAAATATTTATGCGCATATTCGATTATTATACGGACGAAAATCCATAATTTCCGTTTTGAAAAAAAAAAAAATAAATAAATAAATAAAATAAAAATCCTATATAAGAAAAGTATTTATTAAACCGGGGATTAGAAAGTCATAATAATTAAAGGCAAGAATATGAATACAAAAAGTATATAAAGTTTGTCAAACCTGACTGCGATATTTAATATATGTGTATATGTATAACATAATATATTAAGCAAATCAAACCATAAAAACATGCAATAACTTTGTATAAAGTACAAGAAATAATAGACTGATTTATATATATATATATATATATATATATATATATTTTGATAAATAAATAAAAACAATTAAAAAGCCGACTTCATATAAATTTAAATGCAAGCACCTTCTAAATAATTACAAAGACTTTTTACAAGACACATTAGATTTATTTTTGGTTTGCAACATTTAAAATTACATTGTAATTAATTAAAATTAAAAGACCATATGGAATTTAAAATATTAATTAAACATAAAAAAACTTATAATTTATACACTGGCAAAAACGTCTTTTTTTATTTAAAAGAATTTCTACGCCTTAGCACTTCATTTATGTTATATATGTACTTAGAGATGATTTTGCTACAACACGTATCTCTTGTTTTTATCATATAACTAATTGCTACTAGAAACAAAATTTAAAATTAAATTTAAAGATAGCAACTAATACGAGTATATGGCTTCAACGTTTGCTGTAACGATTAGATGCATACATTTTTGTTGTAGTACTTGGCGTACAGAATTTATTTTTAATTCGCTGATTATAAATATGCTCATATTTTTAAAATTTAAGAAGGCGAGTCTTACATGGTGGACATCAGAGAGACTTATATATTTTAAAATTGATATCAAGCAGTATTTTCGCTACTGAATTCCTATATACACTCGGAATTTTTTCCTCTTTGATTTACAATTTGTTTACATTTTCGAATTTTTACCTGCCTCTTATCATCAGCTCCAGTGACCTCAGAAACTCACAGAAAATAGAATATATATGTGTAATATAATTTTTTTAAAAATAGTAACTTTTAAGAAAAAAATTACCAACGAGTGTATTTGGTATTTCTGGTTTGGAAAGCACAATACACACAAATATATGCGCTGTTTCTATCAAATCTTTATATTGAAATAGTAAAACCTCACGTGTCTAAATATTCGTACATTTCTATTAAAGTTTTTTTAGATTAAATTTTAGATAATTAAAATGTTACTTCAGACGGATTGATACCACCCGTACACATCGCACATGCTGGTGAGGTTATTATATGATGAAAGGGCAGACAGTGTGTACAAATGAATAATTAGTGAGACATAAATGTACATTATTATTTAATTAACAGTTTCAAGTTATTTTGTTACTTGTAACTTTTACCTCTAAAAACAAAAATAAATTTAACTAAATACACATTTAATCGTTTAACATTAAAAGAATTAAGTGCTGAACATCGAATGGACTTAAATAACATTAAGTAACACATTTAAGTGGATTAAGTCCTGATGCAATTCAATATTAAATAAGCAACATTTCGTTGTTTACAGCAGAATGACGAACCCGTAAATACCGAAGACGTTAAACTCATCCTTTACAGCAGTTAAATATAATATTTAAAAATCGACTAGATTCAATATTTTGTATAAGTAGGTACGAGTATATTAGATAAAATCAATTCAGAATTGGAAATTGAAACAAACCACAACATATGTATGTATACATGCACTCGGTATTATCACGTGCATTCGTTCTTGACCTATAGCAAAAGAAGAAAATAAGGAGTTCTTTCTACGAAATTATATTCAGTTACGAAGGTCATTTTCATCCTGATAATAGTACGACAGAAAGCAAAGAAAAAAATTCGGGAAAAAACCCAAAAAACCAAAAACAGTTACTATTTTAAGAGGTTTATATTCTAGTGGGGTGATTGGTCGTTACTCTATTGGAAATGAAACTGACGATGATTAAAAATATAGCAATCGAATAATTTTATAAAGTTTTCAAGCCATGGGCCATCTATGTACATTGTTGTTATATATGACAAATTGACCATTTTAATTTAACCTTTTTGCTGAAAAATGTAACTTCTTACAATCCTCAATAGATTCATAACTAGAGACAAAATACTCGTAATTAAACATACAAATAAAATGAAGTCTTAAATGTTATATATATTTCTGACCATATTTAAATGTAATCGGAAGAATGCCAATATTTTTTGCATTTAATAAAAAATCAAAACGAAATTGAAATGTGAACACTTTTTATATCACTGGTATATTTGATCTAACAAAAATAATAGCTTAAGTGAAAAGACTTTCTTTCTTTGTTAATAGGATTTAAATATAGGTATCCTATGATAAGCATTGAGTCGGTTTAAACCTCAAACGTGCTTTCTGCGGAATGGGTTAATATTTCCTTTGAATATGTCCTGATTGTTCTACATTTAAAAAAAAAGGCTTATAAAATGTGGATCTTATTATAAAGTTACCGTTGACACTTCGATCGATATACCCTATTTCATTGATCATTAAAATCAACCATGTTACGCTGATACATTAACTTAAAATATCTAAATAATAAATATCGTAACAGTATAATTTCTAAAGTTTTCTTCAGTAAACCCTATGAAGACTTAATAAAATAAAAATAAATCGTATAAACCCATAAGCAATATGGGGTCACGAGAAAACTTGTTTTCTGTGCAGCAGTATTTGTGGTCCAGCGGAAAAGATTTCGATATCAATAAATAGTTCAAATAATTCCATCACCAATACTATTACAACTTTTTAAAAAATATAAAAGAGATTCTATTTCTTGGCTGAACGACAAAGAGTTTAATGTATTAAGAAGAATTGATCTAAGAATTGATGTTTTGATGTTTCTCAGGGTTTGATAAAATAATTGACGATGCAAAGGATCACCTGAGACAAAAAGCGTAAGTAAGTATTAAATCAAGATACAAGAACCCATCAATAATTTAAAGTAGATAAGGAACAATTGACTAGATTCGCTCCTATAAAAAAAAAAAACAGTGAAAATGGTAGTATATGTATACTAACCTTGTAATTTAAGGTTTCGAACCAAAATTTTGCGTTTATTTCGTCCCACTTGTAGGATATTCCGTTACCCGGAATATTGCTTGATCTAGTAGCGAAAAGGAGATTAATAAATTTATTGTTCATTAAATAAACATTTTGTTTGCATGTCTAATAAGCGACCTCTAAGAAGGCTTGTATTTATATGCAGTACTGATGATTTTGATAATTCTGAATTTTAGAATAAGATACAAATTAAAGTAGGAAATATTTGTATCTGTATAAGAGAAGATAATTTTTTCTCTGTTGCTGAAGTAAATGACGAATTCACTTATAAAATCCCTTAATATTGTCAGCAAGGGTTTACTACATAAGTCTATTAATGTTAATTTACTTCAAAGCACTGGCATAGTGGTATGGGGAAAAATATAGCTTCTTAACCTTAAATGGTAGACACCTTGTGAAATTACATGAACAGTACACAAGTACACAAGACACGTAAAATACCAATCCGTAGTTGGATTGCTGATATCTTTAGCTATTTTGATAAGACTCTTTAGTGGAAAACTGTCGAAACCCAAAATGACCATGAATGCAGCTAGAAGAAAATTCTTCGTTCCAAAAGCAATGTCCATAGTAGCAAGAATATAAGGTTTGCAGTAGCGCTGCGTACAAACACTTTAAGGCTACTTGAGTATGCGCTTATTATATAAAAATTAATAAAAGCAACATCGGAATCTATTCTTCTGCAACAATATAAATTTTGAGCGAACTTGAAACAGTAAAATTGCTACTGCTTTTTAAGAATCTAACAACTATTTTAGTAGAAGGCAGAATTGCATAAGTTACGTCGTTTAAGCTATTCGGGGAGATTTTAAAGTTATATTATATATTGTATGAAAATAGGCTACTTCTACTTTGCAGATTATACAACATGGAAGATAAGAATACATCTTTAATTTTATTGGTCCCATTTGGCCTCATATACATACGAACAAATATGCCGGGATTTTCTTCAAAAATTTTCATTGCTTAGTCAATTGATGAAAAAATCAAACCATTCAGAGGACCTTTAAATCAACCCCTTTACTTTTGTACACATGAAAATATACATAGCTAGAAAACAAATTTGCTTTTAGAAAAAAAAAAATAAATAAAAAATAAATGAATTCGAGAGTTTAAGTCAGTTTAAAATAAGTAATAATAGCGGAACCAACAACGTGGGTCCAGCAAGCATATGTGCCTATCTGCCCGTTTACTTTAACATCAAATTACACTGATTTGCGAACTTTTTTAAATTTTTCTTCACCTGGCTCTATAAATTTTTATTTAAATTTATTTGGAATCTTATCTTATCCAATCCTTTGCAATAATTTATTGAAGTACGTAAAGTACTTTTTTGAATTTTCTCAAAAATAATAATTTGCTTGATTGATAGTGTTGAAGAGCGGTTCTGAGTACAACCCTATCCCAGGCTAAAAGACATTCTTTTTATGGGGCAACTGAAATCATTAATTTCTTCCCGTTAAATGTTGGATGCCACCCATGGAGCCAAATAGCCATTGAGCTCAAAAACATCTTTCTTTCTCTCTCCGTCTCATTCAAAAATTAACACCTGCTCAGGTATTTAAAGTGCAAATAAAAGAAAAATTTATTATTTGCTTAAAGATATTTGTTTCAGAATTCCCCAGCTAAAATAATATCAAATCTACGTTATCGTGGATTGGAATACGTCGACACTACATTTACAATTGCGTCAGTAGATCAAAAGCAGAGAAAGCAACAGAGGCTGACGTTTTTTTTTATAGCTACCAATCAAGGACATTTAATTGTGAAATAGTCATATCCAAAACCCTGTAAATACATATGTTCTGGATTTATGGGTTTACCAGTATTAGGACATACAGACTAGTCGAAATGCAGCTACACACCTTCATAGGCGTTATTTTCTGTTAGATAGTTTGTACAAAAAACAATTCGTTTGACTTTTGCGGTAAATGGGTTAGCAGGATCAGATATATCCAATGGTTGTATTTATATATGTATACTTCTAAACAAGTACGCTTACATGCTTACATTTATAGGCATATATATACATATAAATATATATAAGGTATAACACATGCATATTATTACTGATTCTCAAAAAATTGAGACTGTGCGGAATTAGAATACGAAATTTCAACCGTTGTGAATTTGTTCAATTTCAAAATGTTACTTTTTTCTAATAAAACTACCATAATATAAAGCAATGAATTAGCTTCTTTAAACTGCGGCTGAATTCAATGTTTTATCACTATGAGATCTTCGTTCAAGAAAACTGCCCAACTTTGCCTCGAAAGTAAAGCGAACATTTGGATGCTAGTATTTTTTTTTATCGTCGCAATACGTAACATGTTCAAGCACATTTAATGTTACAAATTTCTTATATCTTCTATCTGTATTACTACTGCAATGCGTGCGAGATTAACTCTTCAAATGCTAATGTTTTAAGATAATAACAATACGTAGCCATTTCGTTTTTTGCTAAAAAGTTAATAATTTTGTTGAATTAGCAATGACTTTAAGATTTTATTTAATGTATTCAGGAAATATAGCTTGTTAATTTTTAGCAGCTATTTCTGAATAAAAAATATTCGATTCGCAAAGACACAGTTTTAGAATTAGTTTAGAAGTACATTTATTCTACGCTATTTTACACCAAAAATAAAAACTCTTAAGTTAGTTTTTACTTTTTTATACAGTAACACAGATAAATAAAAAAAATTTATATCTTTCAACACAAACAATAATATTACAAAAATTAAATAAAATAAAATAAACAAATACATATGTTTGATAATACCGTTAATTACCGTAAATATCTTCGAAATAATATTACAACAAATTTGGTCAAAATGTCATAAAATTTACGGTTATTCCTCAGACATTTCGGAACTTGACAATATTATGATTTTGACAAAGTAACTCTCATAGTTAAATTTCTGTGTTAAATTGGATTTTAACTTCTAATGGTAAGATCATCTGTATCCGAAAATGGACTGTATTTTTTGAACGGTCTTAAATAAAAATTAAAAATTCGATATTTTTTAAACTTTGTGTAAAAATAGAATATTTTTTCAATACTTTAAAAATATTACTTCCTGAATTTAACACATAAAATGCTACATAAAAAAAAGTAATCTAAGATTGTTTATCTTAGTGAATTTGGTATAATTAGTGGTTATTAGTACTTGCATGCTATTATTTTATAAACGTTTACGAGATTTAACCAAAAACAATGTAAAGTTAAGCAACTTTGTCCGACCCAAAAACATTGAAAGTGAATAGCACTCCTTAGCGTGGCAACATTCTAAAAAAAAACAACAAAAGCATTTTCCATCCTCACGAGCATAAGTACATACATAGACATGTTCTTTTTCTTCTCGATAGTTACATTTAAGTATTTAAAAAAAAATATTACACTTATTGTGTCTGGTCCTTATTGCTTTCTGGTGTACTTGAACAAATACACATATGTATTTATCCAAATTTATTTTTGTTTTATCCTGTTAACTTGTATGTATATTGGGAAATATTGAAATACAGAGATACGTTTTGACATTAAAAAAATGATTTAAACAAACATCGATCCATTCAATATAGTAAATCATAGAGAATATACAAAATAAAAATAAACTGATAAGAACAAGGCAATCAACTTATAAATGATTCCCCCTGCATTCATTTTTTTTTTTTTGTTTTAGAGATTTATTTATTATAATTTAAATTATATTTTAAAACTGAATGCATTTATTTTTTATATAAGTTGCTGATGGTTTTTTCTTTATTTCATAGATAGGACTAGGAAAGTCAAAGGAGATAAGGAAATCGGAATTTTTCACAGGAGGCATGTGAAAATATTTGGAAAGGTTTTATTAAACATATACATTTATGTATTGATATATATGTATTTGTATAATTTAAAGGATTAAATTTATCTTTACAAAGAAAATAAATAATTAAAAATTAATATAAAAAACACTAAAATAAATTATTTAAAAAATATAAAGCAATGACGTTAATTAAAAAATATATTTATATTTATATAACATACTTTTCTGTTTCTATATTAAAAATTAAAATTAGCCTTAAGAAAAAAGGGATGTTATTGCATAAAATAATCAGGATGATCAGAGTCTTTCTCGAAACGTTTCGCCTCTTCCTGCATGCTTTCCTTTATTTTCAGGATAGCTGCTGACTCAGTTTGGTCCTGCAAAATTTCATTTCGTATTTTCATTTTCGGAAAAAACAACAATTGATTTTTTTAAGTTTTATTAATTTTGCTTAAATTGGAAATTGCTTAAAGTGTACGATTAAAAAAAAAATATTCGTTATTTGTTTTAAACAATGTGTTTTCCATTTTCGTTAATAAACATTAAATATTAAAACAATATGTGTATGTAACAAATATGGACATATAAATACACATACATATATATATAATATACATATATATATATAATATATACAAAAAATCGTGGATAAGGGCAAGTTATAAGTCACAAGAGTATATATCTGAAACCATTCCTAAAATTATATATATATATATATATATATATATATATATATAAGTTTTACGAGGGCAATACTAATGAAATTTATAGAATTATTTGTGTAACCACTTGCTAGAGCGACTTATAAATATTAATAAATGTTAATTATATATATATATATGTACGTACGCACTCATAGTTTAAATATATGTGTATCATGTATGTAAATTTCTAAATATATGTACTTATTTAATGTATATATATATATATATATATATATATATATATATATAGAAAATAAAAACACCAACGATAAGAAAGCAAAACTTTTTTTTTTATAAAAAAATTAATCAGTTGTGTTATTATAACAAAATGAGAATAATTAAAATTTGCTGCTCGTCAAGTAAAAATATTCTATTAACTTTTCATCATTTTTTTTTTTTTTGCATTTGATTAAACGATTCTTTGTGGTTTAATTTATTATTTACTGAAAAAGGATATTTTCATACATGTTCTTTTTTTTTTTTTTGTTATTTTGATTATGATATATAATCGTGAAAACAAAAATAAGAAAATATAAAGCTAGAAATATGTGCAAATTAAAAATGTTAAAGAAATATTTGGAACTTAAAAAGCAAGCACTATTTGTAACGAATGCAAAACGAAAAATAAGATGGGAAGCAAATACGAATAAAAAATTAAAAATGGAACTAAAATTGTTTGCAATGATTTAAAACAAATAAAAGAATTATGGAAAGGGAAAAGCCACTCGAAAGGTTATTTTAGTTATTTTAACAAGTATTTCCTAATAAATAATAGATTTGCGAATATTTAAATAAATAAGCATGAAATATTCTTCCTGAAAGTATAATATGACAACGCACATGGTTTTCGTTGTTCTAGACAATAGGTAAAGCAATATTATTAAACTCTATGGCAGTCAATACGGTCGATATACCTATGGTGCGGTTTCCGAATAATGATGGAAAAACATCGCGAAGCTTGGAAGGATCTTAATATCGTCTCCATAGACTTGGAAAAGGTGTTCGATAGAATTCCTGGAGATCTAATTTGAAGGGAGCTATGATCTGAAAATGCACTCGAGGCGTATGTAAAAATGATACGCGATATGTACAATAATGTTATAACGAAATTTAAATGCACAGCGGGAGTTACCAGGTACACCAAGGCACTGTACAAGTCCGTTGCTTTTTAATGTCGTAAGATTTTCTATTGAAGCAACACATCAACGATTCCCCTACTTTAAGCCGATGGCAGTGGTATATAAACAACGACATTTCAGCTATTCAGAATCTCTTTACAATTGGAGAAATGCACTAAAAGATAACAGGGAGAAAGAAACAGCCGTAATAAAACCGAATATTTTCATTGTCGTTTTTCCGAACCAGTAAACTCAACTCCTGACACCTATCATCGTGCCAAAGTACAAGCAATTTAAATATCTAGGCTCTATTGTTAACCACCAAGGAAATTGCGGTGGCTTAAATGGCGCTGTAAACTACTGTGTTTTTTGAATGAAAATGCCGCTCAGTTGTATATAAGGCAATCCTTCGTTCAGCTTTAACACATGAATCGCAATGTTGTACGATGTATAGTAAAAAAAAAAAATTACAAAAAAATTGCCTTTTGCTTTCCCAAATCGATACCGTAACGTTTTTATTTTAAACTATAATATTTTGATTTAGTATTTCCACATGGTTTATTATCAAACTATTATTAATTCTTAGTTAAAAAATTACAAAAAGCTGACAATTTTCATCATAGATTTAGTTAGGCATTGTGTTCTTAAAATTAAGGACTTTAGTAATATGCTTTAAAGTGAAAATCACGAACAAAATAGTACAACGGGTCATTTTGCTTAGGCTCAAAACATTTTGATTGATCACTTTACCTTTGCCTATAAAGAAGGTCAGGTGTATGGAAACTCTGCATTCGAGTTGCGCACACTGGATAATATAAATTGGCTGCAAAAATAGGAAAAAGGTCTAAAGTAACAGATCAAGATGTACACATATTCTGTCGCCTGCCATTGCCGAACCATCAGAGATATGCTAAAGATATAGGCAGCATCAAGAAAGAAATATTTCCATAATAGTTTGAGAGCGAAACAAACAAAGTTTTTTCTGCTTGTGGTTAACTTTTTTATTATTGTTACGTTCATAAAAAAAATAGTAAAATGTTATGTTTATGACGCATTTTCTGGAGAAAAGTGACCTCAAAGTCAAAAATTAACAAGGGCAAGAAAAAAGGAACAGTCTTGTAATTGAATATCTGAAGAATCAAGCAAGATATTAATTTTGTTCAAACGCAGTTATGAAGGTTATAACTTATAGTTATATATATACATTAGTCTTATCACTTTCGTTAACATGGGTCAGGGTACACCAAAGTAAGCCTTTTTAAAATCCTCGATAAATGATGTCAACATTAAAGATAGACCATTATTGTAGAACGATATTTTTTTTGAAAATACCTAAAAACATTCCCTTAATTATCTTTCAAGAATTATGGGACACCCTGTATACAATTCTAAATAAATTTTTATTGCAACATTAAGTACATATTCGAAGCTTTTAAATGTTTTGAAGGCGAGCGCTAATAAAAAATTGCTCTATTAAATCCTGACATTACAACAAGTCTGTCGAACAAGCGAAGAGGAATGGCCCTCAATATATGTAGCAAAAGATGCATGAGATGCTTTATATTTTCCCTTAACATGTCAAAAAGGTATGAATACTTTTAAAAGTACTTGTAAAGTTTTTGTAAATATTGGATAGAGATAAGTGCTTTATTATGTCCCATTTAATATGGAAACTGAATTACTAGTGTAATTAGATTTCTTGTTATGTTGAAGTCATTAATCATCTTACATGATTGTAGTTTATGTTAAAAAAAATGTCTTAAGGGGCTGGTTGGAAATCATACTTTCAACTGTTCGATTGGAAAGCCAATATATTAAATCTTGACCCACAGCCACCCCCAATATTTTTCAACTAATGAGAAAGGGCATACAGATTGTTGTACAGACTATTAAATATATATATAATATATATATACATTTGAAAAATAAAATCTCTATCTAGGAAAGGTCTTACTTTTAGTCAAGCTAAGAGAGGATGAAAGCCACTTTCCCAGTCTTGATATGAAACTATTCAAACTTGATATGAATATTCACAAAACATACCATACAAAGAATACAACCACGTGGTACGAACAAGTACTTTAACTTAAAGCTACAAGATAATATTTTTGGCAAAGAAAATGCATAAAATTTTTCACCATTGAACAAAAACATATTAGTAGATGTAAAGCAAAATTAAAGCAACTTACTTTTTCCAGCAAAAATTATTTAAACAAAGCTTTTAAAGAATGGACAAACAGTACAATTTGGTAAAAGCAATTTTTGGACAATAATGCACAATTGTTCATAGAAATTCTAACGCTTGAAATATGTTCATGCGTATAATTTCGCTTGTATAATAAATAGAACACGCACAGTTGAATTAACAAGAGTACTTGAACCGTGCTTCATTCTGCAATATGTCTTTTTTTTTGCAAAATGCAATATGAGCAAATAAAAAGTACCATTTCGGGTTCTTTATACACACAGTGTGTGCCAGAAAAACATGCGTTAAATTATTTCTTTTACTTTACTAACACAGAAATGTTTAAACCCAAATTATTTTCTGTATTTAATTGCCGATCGCGCATTGTTTTCATTTTTAGTATATTTCTATACTTCGGCGGTATAACATCATTACAAAGCATTACAAGTGAGAAAGTGGATAAAGAAATATAATGAATGCAATAGTGTCGATGACGGGTTAGGTAAAGGGATCAAACCAAGCACACCCAGGAAGGACAATTGAGTAATTTTTGAATTGTTTCGAAAAAGCGCTTCAATAAGCCTGATCAAGGCAAAAGAAAAATTATCCAAAAAAGGATCATCAGCACAACACGCCAGATTCGGCAGAATCTGGCATCAAATACAGTAGTACCAAACCTAAACTGCTATTGCCCCAAAAACAAGCTACTGACCCAAAAAAAAGCTAAGTTGGACAACGTAAAATTTAAACCAGGATTGGAGCAAAATCACTTTTAGATATCAGTCATATTTTTTGGCTTATAATTAATGTAAGAAAGTTTGGATGAAAAAAAGTTTAAAAGTTTCATGTTTCTCGATGCTTCCCGGTAAAAGGATTTAAAAAGTTCTTAGTAATTTTAACAAACAAATCAACCGTTAATCATACAGTGCAACAAAACTTTTTAATTTCTTATATTTTGTTATAAATTCTAGCTACATATCAACTTTACGGTAAGTAACGGCGTCACCAAATGTGTATACGGAGATGCAAGCACAACATTCCTATTATTTTCTTTTAGCAAGTAAGTGTCAATAGTAAAAAAACTATAGAAAAAAGACCTATTTTACCTTTTTGTTGATAGTGGATTTGATTTTTGTATGTCAGGACAAATTTTAAATAAAAAAATATGTAGGTTCACTTAAGCATATGGCGCTTATTTTGATATAAACAATTTCAACCACGCGAATTTGAGGAAATCACCATACTAAGAAACCGTTAGTGGGAAAAATGCAGGCTAAGCAAATCAGTTGGCTTTGTCATGTTCAACGAAATTCGTCAGAATCCGGTCTAAAAAGCAATAACGTTCTGTGGAGTTATTCTAAGATCCCCATATCAAGCATACGGTATGGAACATGGAATTAGTACTCAAGAAGTAATTTTATCACAATATGACAAAGCCAAATAACCTCACTTCTCAAAAAAGAGGATTTAGGTTATTTAATCCGAGATGACCAAGCCCCGGTCATCTATTGCAGAGCTATTGACATCAAGTTTGAAGAAATGGAACCTATTGGGCAAGAGCTGTATTAACACGGATACACGAAATATTCTCAACATTTATTATTGTAAAAGATTTTGTGTTCTTTTGCACTAATATTGATACTTATTTTTGTAGAATTAACCCTGGATTATGAACCAAGTGAATTGCGACTTCTAAGTAACAGTTTATCTCCCGTTCTTTTGTGAATATAACGGAAATAAATTATCAATATCTGTTAATTATTAATTTTTTGTTTTTTGAAGATTTTAACAGGACTGGGTTCTTGAAGTCTGGGTATTCGTGCTGATGGTGAACATTTTTTTTATAAAAAACATGGCCGCAACGAGAATATATACCTGGTTTAAAAAACGTAAATAGCCAACCATTGGTACATTCAAAACAGTACATAACACATGGGCTGAAAAGTCAGTGCCGTTTTATAGTAAAACACAACATTTTTGCAAAATTCAGCTTTATTCATCAATATAGTTGCCTTCGAGGGCGATACACTGATTGAAACGATTTTTCCAGTTTTGTAGTACGATTTCGGTTTAGCCTCAAAATAGGCCTCTGTTTCGGCGATTACTTCTTCATCAGTCTTAAATCTCTTTCCGTCGAACATTCTTTTGAGGTCTGCGAAAAGAAAGTAGTCGCTGGGGGCCAAATCTGGAGAACACGGTGGGTGGGGAAGCAATTCCTAGCCGAATTCATTCAATTTTGCCATCGTTTTCATCGACTTGTGACACGGTGCAGTCTTGAAATAGCACTTTCTTTTTCTTCAAATGCGGCCGTTTTTCTGAGATTTTGTCCTTCAAACGCTATAACAACGCAATGTAATAGTCGCTATTGATAGCCTTCCCCTTTTGGAGATAGTCGATGAAAATTATTCCATGTGTATCCCAAAATACGGATGTCATAACCTTGCCAGCCGACTGTTGAGTTTTTGGTCGTTTTGGACAAGGTTCGTCGCCTGCTGGCCACTCAGCTGACTGCCGACTTGACTCTGGAGCCAAGTTTTAACCATTGTCACATACCGACGAAAAAATTCGGCTTTATTGCGGTTCAACAGCTTTAAACACTCCTCTGAATCATCAACACGTTGTTTTTTTTTTTGGTCGACTGTGAGCAAACGCGGCACCCACTTTGAACAGAGCTTTCGCATGTCCAAATATTCGTGTATGATATATTCAACACGCTCAGAGCCTCATCGTAATCGTTTTGTGGACTTTTTTGATGTTTTCATCTGAAACAGCCTCTTTTGGACGTCCACTGCGTGCATCATCTTCGGTGCTTGTATGACCACTTTTAAATTTTTCAATCCACTTGCGAATGGTTCGTTCGGCTGGTGCAGAGTTCGAGTAACACTTATCAAGCCATTTCTTTGCATCGGCTGCATTTTTTTCCCATCAAAAAGCAATGATAAATAAACACACGAAATTGCTTTGAATCCATTTTTTTCACAATAACAAAAGTTGCTACATCTCGAGAACTAATCGTTCGACAGCTGTCAAATTTATACACGTATCTTTTGAAGGTTGGTATTAACTGAATGGTATGGATGTAATTCAAGTAGTGCCCTCTCTTAGAAACGGCACGGCACAATTTTCAGCCCATGTATTATGACTTCCCGTCATATCAGACCTTTATAAGTAGAGCTGTTTGCAAAAACACACGTGGAAACTTTTAAATACTTCTTCTTTTATTAACCGTTGAAAATAAACGCGTAAATTTAAATCTAATGCTACGTAGTTCTACCAGGTATTTGCATTGCTACTGGCTAAACATTTTTCCTGCATCTTCTTCAAACAAATTCTTCGTAGTTCTTTTTACGTCTATAGTCTAAAGAAGAGGCCAAATTTTCTTTTATTGGATAAAAAATAATCATTTAAAAAATTGGGTTTTAATTTATTTTTTCTTAATAACAAATACCTTTTTGCACAAAAAAATCAAAACTGTTGATCAAATTTGATGTGTGGCTGTGGCTCAAATGATAGAGTTATTGGTTTCCAAATTAGACGGTTCGGTATTTGGTAGTACCCATGAAGCCCAAACATCTTTATTTTTCTTAATTAAAATTAACACATAATGTGCACTACTTAGGCATTGCATTTTAAGTATAGTATACCGACTTCAAGGTTAAGTTCTAAAAAATAGCAAAATCTAAGAAGTGGAACTGCTATTTTCGAAAAAAAAACCGGCATGTACCAAGCATAAACAAACCAGAAATATACATATACAAATTTAAAAAAAAATTGTTAAAGTGTCATCGATTGTGAGTAATCGATATAATGCACATCAAAAATTGAATGTATATCTGACTTAAATCCATTTTAAAAGTTACTAAATTTTCAGCAAAATATTAAAGACGATATAATACAAATGGTATTTATTGGTAATTGATTAGTAACTTTACTATAAGATATCAATAAAACAAAAAATGGATGGGATATTTAACATTTCTTTTATTGGTTGTCCAAAGTGTGAAAATTAAATTTTAAATTATCAAACCCTTAAAAAAAAAAATATATATATATATTGTATAAACTATGTACTAGAATTATAGTATATTTCGTTAAAGTAAAGTGTCATAATACGTGTGATAATCTTCGAACGATAATATATATGTGAGAGTCTTAGCCTGATACTTATCGTTCTCAAAATCCTTTGTTACCGCATCCAATCTAATCAAGAGATATCCCAGAGACCAGTTTTTTAGAATTTAAAAGATTTTCTTATAACAGAAATATTCCGGATTTCGTCAATATCTTCTTGCTGAAGTGAGCAAATAAACTTAGATCGAAGAAAATCTTCCATTTTGCCATTAGTTTACTTTTCTTATCCGTTCGATAAGGTACATAGTAAAACCAGTCGATACCTTTACAATCACTTGATCGACTAAATGCAAATCTTGAAGACATCGTTAAAAATTTAGAAGCTTTGTTCTAGAAATTAGTTGAAATTTAGTTTGTATGTCGAATTATCTTTCAGCAAAATTTTTAACGCGTTTTTCTCGAAACTACGTTTTTCAACCTGGTTGACAATATATTTGAAAAAGCTATTCACCTGATTTGCATGTTCCAAGTCTTAATATGTTCAAAAATACAGGCTCTATGACACTATGTACGGATGTTTTTTTTATAAAAAGCCAACTTCTATTTTATTTTTTTTTTATTTTTATTTTTTTTTCATAAACGATGAAAATTTTCTGTGAAAATGGGAAATAAAAATCGCTGGGCTGCCATTTTATTTTGCTACAAACCTATATGCCTAGTTTATTAATATATATATATATATATATATATATATATATATATATTTTGTATTTTTCAGATGAACCGTATGGCTTAATTGCTGTCAACCATCAAGCAGCACTTTCATCGAAGTATTTTTATGGAATCGTCGTACACCGCAAACTATTCTAAAGACTCTAATAAAAAAAATTTGTGTTCTGTCTCCTATATGTATCATATATATGGAATATAAGTATCAAAAAAAAAAAAAACCTACATGGTTTTCTCGAAAAAAAAAATTGTAGAAAATTCATCCTCATACCACGCGCGCACCGTGGTTTGGTTTGAAGGGAGGATAGCGATAGAAAGATGTAATGCAGGAATTATGAATTGGTTCGCCGTGGCTTAAGTGGTAGTCTTAAGTCTTCCAAATCAAATAAAGTATCAATTTGATTAGTTGACAGTTCCTCAATTTGTTATTCTGATTATATAGGCCCTTAACATATGATGTCGTGTATCCGGCAACGAGTATGTTCACAAAGCTAAGCCCTTAAAGTTCTAGACGTTTGATGATGGTAAAATAAAATGCACCAAATCTGACTATTTCTGTCCACCACATAGTTACTTTAATTATACAGCCTTGGCCAAATGTATTACGTACCCTTTAAAATTCATTATATCTTCAAAAAATAAAAAGGAAACAGATATGATAAATAAATAGTTTTAATTGGATATTATTAATATTTTGCTGGGACGCCTTTGGCCTTTATAACTGCAGCGACTCTTTTGGGCTTAGTGCTTACTAGCTTGCGACACTCTTCAGAAGAAATTTCACCCCACAATTTTCAGTGTTTCTTTTGATGAAAATAAAAAATAAATAAAATTCGAACTAATTACTTCCGAGAAGTGTTTTGGCAGCACATACAAAAAGAGAAGGGTGAATAATACATTTGGCCAAGGCAATAATTTAAAGCAAATGGATGCAAGCTTGGCAGAAATAAAACCGAAAAATGTTTGGAAAACATCTACAATTGTTTTTTTTTTTTTTTTTTTTTTTTTTTTTTTTTTTTTTTTTTTTTTTTTTTTTTTTTTTTTTTTTTGGAAATTTTTGTTTTATTTTATTTTGTTTTGTTTATTAAAAACAAAGCGATCAGGCATATATTGTAACACGGAGCTTATTATTTAGCGGCTTTTTAAGCTGTACTTGTATTCGCAGAAAAATAATTTTAACGTTTTTTTTTTTTCGTGTTGTAGACACAAGGATGATTTAACTGACATTATACCTTCATACAAATCGTATGGAAACAGATCATATTTTTGGTTGTACGATGTGAAATCACAGCGTGTACTAAAAAATCTATTTCGGGTATTTCCCTAAACAAATGTTTGGTTGTTTTGTGTCTTCGAAAAATAATGCATTTCGTTTTATTGTTAGTGAAAATTAAAAAAATATATATATGGATTCAAATTCAGGTTTCAGTTGTTTCTCCATGGGTCGAGTGCGTCATCAAAGATTTAATGCTTCTGGAGTTCGTGAAATGTTAAACGAAAACGAATGTGATGAAGAACCATTTGGTTTGTCTTATAAGGATGAAAATCTACTATCAGCCTAAGAAAGAGACTATGAAGCCTTAGACATTGAAGCAGAGGTTTTCATTGAATTTGAGGAGAACTCTAATGACTCAGTCTATACAATAGCTATGAAGCTTTGCAGTCACATGAACTTCTTGGTAAAGATGATTCCAGCTGGAATTTCAGTCCGTTGGTCAAAATATCTTAAGACAAGGACAACATATGCACACCAAAAGACATTTTCAAAAGAATCGTATCAGCCGAAATGTGTTATAACTTTGCGTGAAACTAATTGAAAGGACAACGTATTATTGAAAAATATCCAGAACCTAATTGTTGCCCAAAGGTGAAAATGTTTACGCCATTTTCGGAGGAAGGGTTAAATTCATCTTGTGGAATATAATATTTGTTGTGGCGTTAACCAATCAAATAGAAAGAATTTATTGGAGTTCTGCAAACTATATCCGCGCTACAATATCATATGACAGATTTAGCTTTCTGTTGCGTTTTATTCAGTTTGACAATGAAATTACTGCAAAGCCGCTGCAACATGCGATATTTGGACCATGTTAAATGCCAATTTGAGCAAAGGTTATAAGCCTTGAGTATGTGTACTACAAAATAAAATTCAGTCCTTAGAGCAAATTAATTTATAAAAAAACAATTGAGATTGTAAATGTGCCAAGTGTGGACAACTCAAATGTAATGCATGACGCCCTACAAGTTATCCATGTGATGGTGTGCAAATAAATAAAATCGGTATAAACTCTTGTTTTATTAAATCAGTAAAAAAAATCCATTAGTTATAAGAACCCAAGACAAAAAAAAGAAGAAAAAACTAATTGTGTCACCAATAATTTGGTCGTTAAATTTGTTCTACATCAAGTAAAAGACAATATTATGCAAACAAAAAGCAAAAGCAAAACAATATTAAACACCATAATTTTCGGTGACTATCACGATGACTCAGTCATTTACATCTATGACAGCATGACGTTTAATGCAACGAAAAAAGTGAAGACGGAAATGAAATACAAATACATATGGATGAGAAACAACTCAATATTTTTGTGTAAGAAGGAAGGAAATGATGCAGTTAGAGTGAGGTGTTTAGCTGATCTCTGCGATTTATAATTTTTTTATATAAACTTACATTATGAACTCAAAGACTGTTACTTCTCATTTTGCAAAAAATCATGTAATAAAATAAATAAATATGTCCACAATTTTCATCCATCAAAATAATAAAAGCAATAAAATAAAAATATTTGTACTTTGAATGTTCAAGCTGATTTAATTATTATCTGGGGTATGAACCATATGGCAATTGCAATAACTCTTATAGTTCCAAGATTCGTATCAATGTGAAAAAGTAAAGTGCTATAATCTGAGTAGTGCAGTTATAATGCAAATTAATTGCACCTCTGGTAATGCAATAGAGAACAATTTGAACAAGTACTTAAACATTGGTTGATAACAAAACTAGTAGCAAAAAGCACATTCCTTCTTCAATAAGAAAAACCATAGATTTTGTAAAGTTAAAAAAGGATCTCAAATTTGAGTCTTTGAGTCAAGTTTTTGAGGAAACTGATTCTTCATCAGCAAATGACATTTTCCTAAAGATATTGAAACAATATGTCAAATGCCACAACTACTCAGTCAGAGCTGCCACGGCTTAAAACATTTAGGCCTTGGATTGGGGTTGGTTTACTTAACTTTATAAAGAAGAAAAAAAAATGTTACAGAAAAGGTGTAAGCGACATCTTCAAAATTTAAAACTTCAGAAATATTTTGCTAATATGTGTCAAGTTGTGAAAAACGAATCTGAGGCTAGTCGGGATAGGTTTTACGCCAATAGATTAGAAAAAAGCAAGGGCAACATAAAAGTTATAAATAGTATATTGAAAAAACAAGAAATGAACGATAGTATTCTAGAGAAAGAACATGTTAATGCGTGTGTTTCGAACCTGACAAATATTGCTAACAACTTCAACAAATACTCCACATATATTGCCGCGAAATTAAATCGTGCCCAAAATCTCGTGCAGAATATGGATTGTGCGTTCAAATGAGATGCCTGCTATTTCAACCAACTTGCGAATTTTCACAGGCGAAACTCTTCAAACCAATGGTAGACGATTGTACGGAACGGTGAATGGGTTCCATATATACCTTCATATATTTCCTCGCATGTTTTGCCCCTTGAAAACAAGAGTCGGATCACGGAGCGATACTGCTCTTTTTCCATGATCGCAAAAAACACTAACACGATGATTTGAAATGGGTGTCAAAACAAAACTAAGTGTCAGATTGTCACCAAATTTTTACAGGCGGGCTGAATGAGGATATACTAAATGATAGTGTAATTATTTTGGCTCAGTAACGTCATCTATCTTCCAATCCGGGTATTCATCAAACAGCCCTCGTATTCATATTCTAGGAAGGTATTCCTACCTGAATATATCACAATTAAATTATGTACAATGACTTTGGGAGTCCTAAAGCAGGTATAAAACAGAAGAGCAGAAGCAGGACCGATATTTTTGTTCTTTTATAACTGAAGAATATTCGAGAGCACTTTTGATGCACGTAGACACAAATATGCCTACATTTTTGCAGCAGTAAAGCTGTATAGCTCAGTTTGTATCCTTCGCTCGAAAAAGCAAAACTTGCAGTCACCGCTGAGGGAGTTTGGATAGTTTGATGTATGTGTGCGTGTTATATCCGCTGTTTTTATTTTTTTATTTACTCCAATATTATTTAGTGAAGTGTGCATAGAACTTGTGCATTATTTGTGGAAAACAAAAGCAGAGAGATGAAGGAATTGTCGAGGGCTGCGTTTTTGAGGTAACGTAAATATAATAAATACAATATTTGTTGTATTATATATTTGATATTGTTACAAGTATAATATTATTGTAAAACATTAATCTATTATTATTTTTTAGATTGAGTTAAGCTGAAAAAGAGGAGTACTCGAAGAGATTACTCGACCCTTCGGACAGTGAAGACGAGGATTGGTTTCCCAGCGATAACGCTCCGAAATCTCCGAATGCTAATGCATCGGATAATGAAGATTGCGTTGTTGACGAAGCCGAAATTGATGGCGGCACTCAAGAAGAAGAAGAAGACCACGAAAGTGACACTGAGGAGGGGAGTGACAACGAAGAAGATACAGTCAGCACCAATACAACTTTTGTGGTAAAAGACAAAACGATTTAGAATAAATATCCGCCTCAAAACCAACAAACTCCGGCTAGAAATATTGTTAGGCAGAGAGCTGGAACGCATAAAAGTACGGAAACGTTATCGATCTCTGGCAAATTCCAAAGATTCATGACGTCGGAAATGGTTGACATTATCGTTCGGTGCATAAATTAAAAAGCGGAAGCCGAGTATCAAGATTACAAAAGCAAGCATCCATACAGCGAGTCGCATTTATAGAAGAAGCAATGGTAACTGGAATGTATTTTTTTGGAATCTTGCTAGGTGCTGATGCAGACCACAGATGAAATGTGGAAGAAAAACTCATATCCACTTTATCGTGCAACGATGGGACGAAAGCGATTTTAGTCGATTTTACGTTTTATACGTTTTGGCGACTACACTACACGCCAACAACCGTAAAAGTTGCACCTATTTCTGATATTTCTAACATGCTGAATGGAAACCTAGCGGCGGTGTGTAGACCAGCAGAGTACTTGACTATTGACGAACAGCTCTTTCCTTTTTAAGGAAGAACGAAGTTTACCCAGTACATGCCATCAAACCCTGCTAAGTATGGTCTAAAAATGTGTTGGTTGTGCGACGCAAGTAATGCTTATCAACTCAAAGGGATTTTCTTTACAGGTAAACAAGGTAATACTCGATATGTCAATCAAGCGAGTTGGGAAAGAATTGGTGAATTTAAATCATTTATTTCTAACATATATGAGTGAAAGATTGAAATTTAATTATTTTTTTTGTAATTTATCATATAGTACAATATATGGTATATAATACTGTGAAAACTTCATGATTTTTGTCCAACAATCAAATTACAAAATGTGATATTTATTATCAATATATACAGTATATTCAATAAATAAACAATTTGAAACAAATATATATTATTAAAAATATAAAAAATATATGTATATACATATATTAATCGATATTTATTTATTATATTTTTACAACACACTTTTTTTGAGATACTTTACGAAACTCGTGCTTTTTCTATCGGGGTACCCGGGTGGCTCATGTGTTTTTTTTTCTCAAATACAAAAAATTTTAACAATTTTTTAAAAATATGTTGAATGCAAATTTCGATAGAGAATCGGTCAAATCATGGAGATTCGAGAAGGTTTTGGCTAACCTTTTTTGGAAAAAAATTATTCAACAAAATGTAAGCAGATGGGTACTCGGGTGGTAACATTAGAGTTGTTAAGCGTGTGAAATTTCAATACGACCAATTTTAATCGTTCGTCAAAATTATTAGAAATTCTGCCTCATCCGCCATTTCACGATCATTTACAATGACATTCCAGATGTCAGCTCTTTGGACAAGGCCAATCCGCTTGATGCCCATTTTGCTGCCAGCTGAACAATTTGCTTTGTCTCCACCTACACTTGAGTGCGTCGAATCTTCAATTAAACCAATCCACTTTCACACTCGTGTAACAGCAAGAGTTCTCAAACATATTAACATGGAGAACAGCATTTGTCCAGTCCGTCCCTAAAAAAGGTGAATCTTCTCCCTCCTTCTACAGACCTATTGCACTTACGCCCGTTCCTTCCAAGGTTGTAAAAACGCCGATAAACAGTAGTACGGTTTTCGTAGCAACAGGTCCACTGGTGATTTAACCCATATCATCCTAATGTTCCATTAGTGGAACGGTATCTGTTTCATTTCCTACAAATATTTCCTGAACGCGTCTGTTAATTATTTTTGCATTCTGGCATAACAAATAATATTCGCTGTCAAAATAATTTACTGTTGGTTTTATTCCGAAAATGTCGGTGTATTTATTCTGTGTTTAATTTGATTCCAAACGACAAATTTGCAAAGATTCGAACTCTTTGGAACCTTCTTAACAAAAGATGGTTAAAAAACTTCTCTGGTCTTCTCTCGTGATAAAAATTTGAGTATCGATGAATCGATGATACCATATTTTGGAAAGCATACAAGAGCACATACAAGAGGAAACCGATCTGATTTTTCTACAAAAGTTGTCTATAAGTACTCGGCTGGCTATTTGATCTATAGGGAAATTTATCAAGGAGTCAATACAGGAAATAGTCATCCAGAGTTCGGTGTAGTGGTTACTGTAGTGTAAGACCTGATATCGAAACTGCCACCTGATAGTTACAGTTTGTACATGGACAATTTCTTTACATTCCTGCCTCTTCTGGATAAACTAAAAAAATAGGCCATGATGTAACTGTTACCATAAGGGCAAACCGTGCGAAAAAAGCACCATTAAAAGATTCCAAAGAAATGAGAAAAAAAAAAAAACTAAAAGAGGTTAATTTTACTAATTGTACAGATACAATTTCTAACATCACACTTGTCCGGTAAATTGAAAACAACATTGTTACTGTTGTATCTACCCAATGTGGTGTTATCCTTCTAGAAAAGGTGAAGAGATTTTGCGATAAGCAGAAGAAGGACATTGATCAACCTCGTTGCATAGTTAATTATAACTGATATATGGGTGGAGTTGATCGGTTGGATCAAAATGTTGGATGTCACCGCTAATTCAATGCAAGTGTAAACAATGCTTTCCAACTTTACAAGGTATCTCCTTTGGCTGAGGAAAGCAACTATGACTTGCTATCTTTCACCAGGTTTATTGTTAAAACATACCTTCAAACAACAGATACACCTTCAGGCCAAAATATTGCCTCAACGTCAAGCTTGCCTAGGTCATTTATAGCTGTCAAAAAACGTGTTCCCGACAGTATTCGGCTAGATTTAAAAACATATCACGTTGTCAGCCAACAAAATACGAAAATGAAATGTGAAACCTATAACGTTGCATTGCATAAAACTGCTTAAAAAATTTTCATTCAAACTGAAATTTTAAAATTTGGAATAAATCCTTTATCGTATTACTAGTATTATTTAATTTAATAGTGTAAATATATCTAATAATTTTAAATCTGTTACTTTTTAAATAAAGTGTATTGAAATAGTCAAATTTTTTGAGTTTTTTTTTTTATTTTACTTAAAAGAACGATGATGCAAATACAATGTCATATTGTCCTACTGTTCCATTAAAGGAACAGTTCTAGAAACCGTTATACAAAAATATATTTTGTATTTTTATACATTAATATGTTCAGTGTCATAATTCAAAAAATAGAGGGTGATTCATCGTGAGGTTTGATTTTCAATAGGCTTTTTTTGACAGATCACCCGTGACTCCTATCAAACTGCTTCGTCATTTTTGTTTAGTATCGTTTAGCAAGTCACACCGTGCGATTCGAGGAACTTACGGTGCGCATAATCGACCTACTGAAACCACTACTGCCAATACCATTCACATATTTGAGTCCCAAATTAAATCAGTGGATGATACTCGACCGGTTAGACCACATACAGCACGTAGTGAAGAGACAATAGCAGCTGCAACTGAGAGTATATGCGAAGACCGCGACGAATCGATTCGTCGTCGTTCTCAGTAGCTTGGCTTTTCGTATTCGACAACTTGGCGTAATTCACGTGAGGATCTCGGCCTAAAAGCGTACAAAATTCAACTTGTACAAGAATTGAAGCCAGGCGACTTGAATTTGCGTCATATTTTCAGTGAATGGGCTCTGGAAAAACCCAATGAAAATCAGACGTTTTATCGTGAAATTTTGTTCAGTGATGAAGCCCATTTCTGCCTTAATGGATACATTAGTAAACAAAATTGCCGTATTTGGGCTGATGACATCCATTAAATATAACGGTATGGTGTGGTTTATGGGCTGGTGGAATCATTGGTCCATATTTCTTCAAAAATGAGGGAAATCAGAATGTTACCGTCAATGGTAACCGTTATCGCGCCATGTTAACGGAATATGTGCTTCCTGAAATTCAAGCACATGGTCTCGGTGAGCTCTGGTTTCTACAAGAGGGCGCTACGAGCCATACAGCGCGTGAAACAATGGACTTGTTGAGAAATCATTTTGGTGAGCACTTAATTTTACATTTTGCTACGGTAAATTGGCCGCTCAGATCGTGCGATATCACACCTTTGGACTATTTGCTCTCGGGATATATAAAGTTTCAGGTCTTTAGGAATAAGCCAGCTAGGATTGACGCTTTGGAAGCTAACATTACTCGTATTATCCACAGGATAATGCTCGAACGAGCCGAGTAAAATTGAAACTTCCGACCACCTCTGACGTAGTCGTGGACAACATTTACATGATATCATTTCCAAAAAGTAAATGCCATGAATTGTCCTTTTAACCGACAATAAAAATTTTGAGTTCGCTTTCAAGAGTATGTATTTTATTTTACATAATAAATCAAACCTTACGATGAATCACCCTATATGAGTTGGTAAGTTTTTCTCAAATCGGACAAAAGTAAAATTATTTGGAATAATATGGGTGGCAAATTTCACCGGAAAGTGGAACCAAAACGTACACAATCTGGTAAAACCAAGATATTTGCAATATAAGGCATTTGACAGAGTTTGGCAAAAAGCTCTTTTTTCGGAATTGCATGTATTTGGGATCGATGAATATATTCTTCAATGGATTAGATTTCGGAACGTTCAATTCAAGCTATTTTGGATAGATTCAAGTCTGATATCCACAAAATAAATGCTGGTGTGCAACAGGGCTCCCCACTTATTCCAAAACACTTTTACCCAAAACCCCACTTTCGGACGTACTCTAAAATATTGTGATTCGTTCCTAAGCCGTACAACTCACTTATGGGATGCCCTGCCTAACTGTTTATATATATATATATATATAACCTTCAAACATTTAACGTTCATCGATACCTCTCTTTCCATTCTCCTTGATTTTTCCTCGCCCACGCTGTGTGCAAATATTTTAAGAGTACGTAAATCCCTGAGTGCGCGAAAATTATAGGTATAAAAAAAAAAATAAAATAAAAAATTTCAATCGAGGACCTGGTCACGTAAGTCCCATCAATCTCATCCTCGACTTTATTTTCTGCATGGCCAACGTGTACCCCAGGTTCAATCCCTTCGTGACATTGAAATATTATACGATAGCGAATTAAACTTCCGGTCGCATATTGATGAGATAATCCTTAAAGCCAACTCGTCACCTGGTTTTATCAAACAATGGTATAAAGAATTTTGCAATCTTTTGGTGACAAGGTCACTTTATATTATCCTTGTCCGGCCCCTTCTCGAATATGCCAGTCAGGTGTTCATATAGTTCATATATTTCGAATGAAGAACATTCAACGTCAACGTGAACATTTTATAAAAATATAACATATACAATTTATATTTTCTATACTATGATGTTTTAAATTATAGTTTAATGAGAGTGTCATCACATCTAACAGACAACAGTATTGGCTACTATAATGCATAACATAAAAAATTACTTTTTAATATTACTACTGGTGATGAGGATAGAGTCTTTCCGGAATTGAATGAGCGGAGGTTGGTGAACATGTGGTTTCAACAAGACAGTGAAACCGTACACACAGCACGAGTCACAATGGATATTGTGAAGGAAGCGTTTCCTGGTCAAGTAATCCCCCGTTTTGGTGATTTGGCATGGCCAGCAAAATCGCCCGACTTAACCATCCCAGACTTCTTTCTTTGGGGCTACTTGAAGTCACGGGTTTATGCCAACAATCCTCAGGCAATCACAGCCCTTAAGGAGAATATTTGACAGGAATGCGAACAGTTATCACCGGAAATTTGCGGAAAGTCATGGAAAATGCGATATAACGAGCACAAAGGTGTATCAACTTTGGCATCAGCCACTTGGCGGATGTCATCTTTTCCACTTAACAGAAACAATTGTTAAGATCCGAATAAAGATTTCCATCACTCAATTTTTATTTTCTTTTATTTTTTATTTTTTATTTATTTTTTTTTTTTTGTAGTAAAAAAGTAATTTAAAAACAAAATTTGACGACTTATTTTGCACCACCTTGTATAACAGGTCGGCTGAAAAGTTCGTAGGCTGATATAGTACAATAAAACATATTTTTTTGGTAAGATTCGATTTTATTATTCAACAAAGTTGCATTCGAGAGCAATACAACGGTTAAAGCGGTCATATAATTTTTCGATACCATTTTTATAGTACGATTTATCTTCAGCCTCAAAATAAGCCCAAGGTTCAGCGATTACTTCTTCATTAGTGCTAAATTTGTTTCCAGTGAGCATTCTTTTGTGGTCTGCAAACAAAAAAAAGTCACTGGGGGGCAGATCTAAAGAATACGGTGGATGAGGAAATAATTCATTGCCTAATTCATGAAATTTTGTCATCGCTTTCATTGATTTGTGACACGGTGCATTACCTTGATGAAACAGCACTTTTTTCTTTCTTAAATAGGGCGTTTTTTCTTAATTTCATCTCTCAAACGCCCCAATACCGTTATATAATAATCACTGTTGATGATCTGGCGCTTTTATATTGAGAACTTTTTTCACGTTTTCGCCTGTAACATACTCTTTCGGGCGTTCACTGCGTGCATTGTTTTCGATCCTTATTTGGCGCCGTTTAAATTTGCAAACCACTTCTCAACTGTTGATTTTCCTGGTGCAAAGTCCGAATAATGTTTATCACGCGAAGTTTTGGTTTCAACAGTATTGTTTTTTCATAATAAATCCAGAGATGACGCTTTGATAGAATTTCTTCTAAAAGGGTAACAAGGTAAATAAAACTTAATCTAATCTGCATAGATTCCGTTTCTCCAACGGAATACTTTTCCAATCATGGCAGTGATATGTACACTACGGTACACATCAATCTAAGGCTGTTTATGTCAATCTACTAATGTCTATCTCAAAGACATTCTTATGATCCAAGTCTTGGAAAGTAAATATATTGATTCTCGGACTTTTAATCAAAAATTATAACACAATTTTCAATAGAAATAAGGGTAAACTATAATCTTGCGAACAACTACCTTACTTTAATTTTTCTTTCTATTCTCTTAAAGATTTAAAATAGCAATGTTTTTGTGCACACATGTTACCTATTATCGGTGGCTGGGTGTTGTAGAAATAGGGTAGGCACTGACTGTTGTAATTGTTTCTACACATCAATTGTGGTTATTTTACCTCCAAATGGTATCCATCGGACACTGGTCAATGTGCATCCGGATTCGACTTGTCAAACTTATTAGCGTGAGTAGTGACCAGGAGAAAAAATAGCAGCACAATAAACTGGACAGCGGATTAAGTCTCCAGATGGAATCAACGTTGCCACGAAAATCCTAGAACAAAACAAACACCTAATCCTGGCTACTCCGACATATTTGGAGCTAAGACCAAAGGCAGCGCTCACATCCAAGAACGGGTTATTAATTTCGGTCTAACCGGCTCCCCCTCTTAGGGGTATCTACAATGAACCTGGGTCTCCAGGTTCAATTTGTGGTGTGGGGGTAACTGCCGGCCAGGGAAAAATAGACAATTACGGATACGAATGGATCTACTGTTCACAACCCCTGCCAACGAAATAAAAACAACGAACTTCGGACCTGTTCGTGGAAGGATATACCATGTACAGCATAACAACTGGCGGACAAAGGCCAAATTTGTCAACATTAGCCTTATATGTGCGTACACTCCCACAGAGCAGAAAATGACGATTCTAAACATAGCTTTTGCGAGCTCTTGGAGAAGACCTACAAGCAGTGCCTTAACTAAGACATTAAAATTATCCTCGGCGGCTTTAATGCAAGTCCTATTGAAAAGTGTCGCATCTCGATATTAATAAGGGGACTTGGAAATCTCTTGATCATTTAACCTTGATTCAGATTGACCATATTGCGATCGGCACAAGGCACTCCTCCATTATTATGTATGTCCGAACGCTCCGAGCGACCAACGTCGCCATTACCTTGTTGTATTCAAAGTACGATTGCGGATATCCCGAACATCGCAAAGACAGGCTAATAGTGTGAGAAAGTTTGACTTCGTTTCAAACGCAAGAGATTCCAAAATGCTTTTCCGATCGAGTCTTCCTTAATCTCTTAAGAGGTCCAATGCCGCCAGCATTAAGTATTGAAAACCAGTGGCAACTTTGCCAAAAAGGCATCAGAGATGTCGCTTCTGATGTGGTTTGTTTCACTCTGGTTTGACGACGAGTGCCGGCAAGCAGATGAAGCTAAGCAGGAGACATACAAAGCGGCGCTGAATAGAAGGACTAGAGCTGCTCCCGAGCTTCAGCAGCTTCTCAGGAGGAAAATTAAGGAACATGAGAAGCGCGGTTGAGGAAATTGAAAAATGCTACTCCAAGAATAAGATTCGGAAGTTTTACTAAAAGTTAACCAAAACCCATGCCACGGATACAAACCCCGAACCGAAGCCTATAGGGACGAACAAGGCAACACTGTAGTAGAATCGCAGTCGATGCTGAGGATTTGGAAAGAGCATTTCTGTATACTGTATAATAACGATGACGAACAAAATACCATTGTCAGGCAGAATGAACCTTTCAACCTGGATGATGTAAGCCAACAATTCTGTCCACCAGATATATAAAAAGAAGGTTGCCACATCTAAACTTAAGTCCAACAAAATTACTGGAGCGGACGGTCTGACTGCCGAGTTCTTCAAACCGACAGGCGATGAATGGTAAGGAGCATACACCAACTTATCTCCAAAATATGGTCGGACGAAAGTATGCTCGATTAATGGAACCTCAGCATTGTTTGTCCAATACTCAAGAAATCTGAACTACAAAGACATCAGTCTTCTTAACACCGCCAATCAGATCCTATCTGTCGTACTGTCTAAAAACCTGAAGCCGTTCGTCAACAAGTTCATTGGTCCAAACAGTGTGGCATCAGACCAGGAAACTCCACCATCGATCAAATATTCACACTATGGCAGATCATAGAAAAAAACCCAAGAGCTCCAAATCGATACATGCCACCTACTTATCGGTTTTAAATCCGCATATGACAACATCTATAATCGCACAGAAGTAGCGTTATGTCAGTTGCGAATTCGCGAGTATTGAGACGTAAGCGGCAAAGATGGGTTTTACAGTCAATGAGAGCAAGACCAAGTATATGCTACCAACAAGAAAGGACACCCAACACCGACGTCCTGGACAGAACGTCATACTCAGCAGATGATATAACTTTAAGGTAGTTAAGGAAGACCCCGACTCAGGTGACGCACGCAAGTGGAAGGGGATCTCAACAGAATTTTAACGTCCGAAACTGAAGGCATCTAGCTTTTATTTTGAGGTCCATGAACACCCCGAGCGCAGCACCACCTTAAGTTACGATTGAAGAAAAAAGCCACCAACTCCGCTTGATGATACAAATATATCTTAAACGTTTAAGAACAGTTCGCCTGATGGCTTGTGAACAAATTTATTTTACTTTGAAAAAAAAAAAAAAAAAAAACAAAAACAAAAAAAAAGTTGTTGACGACGGAATATGATAGTTGTTGGCGGGGTATGTCAAATGTTTGACATTTCTGAAAATCCATTGCAGCCATTCACCACAAACCTAGAAAATATTATATGGAAGTACCACCCGTTTAGTAGATAGTGTATATAAATTGATTGACTTAGCCTACATCGCAATATTATTGTTGCATTTTACACGAAAATTATTTTTTCAACGGATTTGCAGGTACCAAAGAACACTACTAGTATGCTATTGAAAATATTGAACTAATTTTCAGTAATGCCATTCATCCATACTAAAATCCAAACAATACTTGATGTTGCAGACACCACAAATTCATTGTTTGCATTCATTTACAAAAATGCATCTTTGTTTTTTAAAGTTGGCAAAGAACCATTAATCCTATTCATTTATGCACAAATACTTAAAACGGACTGCAAACTTAATTTAAGATCATAAGTTATGATCTTATGATCTTATGAACGCGCCACATGGGCATAGTACCCCGGCGTCAAAAATACCGGACCCTACAAATTAATTTGTATCGTTAACTTGATAATAATAATAATAATAATAATAATACTAATAATAATAATAATAACAATAATAATAATAATAACAATAATAACAATAATAATAATAATAACAATAATAACAATAATAATAATAATAATAATAATAATAATAATAACAATAATAATAATAATAATAATAATAATAATAACAATAATAATAATAATAATAATAACAATAATAATAATAACAATAATAACAATAATAATAATAATAACAATAATAATAATAATAATAATAACAATAATAACAATAATAATAATAACAATAATAATAATAATAATAAATAATAACAATAATAACAATAATAATAATAATAATAATAATAACAATAACAATAATAACAACAATAACAATAACAATAACAATAATAACAATAATAACAATAACAACAATAACAACAACAACAATAACAACAATAACAACAATAATAATAATAACAATAACAACAATAACAACAATAACAACAATAACAACAATAACAATAATAACAATAATAACAATAATAACAATAATAACAATAATAACAATAATAACAATAATAACAATAATAACAATAATAACAATAATAACAATAATAACAAAAATAACAATAAT